>JAKISA010000019.1:0-199439 GCA_022577855.1 Wickerhamiella azyma
TGAGCTCCATCAATTGTGCGGGAGCTTCGCTCGGAATGTACTTGTCGTCTTTCTTGGTGAGAAGGGCCACTTCGACCTGTGCGCGCGAGGGGGTGAGGTCATAAGTGTGTTTTCCAATTTGGAAAGAGCCATTTTTCAGGTCTTTGGCTTTGGATATGTCGAGACCAGGCGGAAGCTGGACCAAAACGGTGCGCATGGAAAAAATTATATAAGAAAAAGTTTTACGGGGTGTGAAAGCAGTCGAGGTAGTGCAAGCAAACTTTTTGGCTACTAGAATTTTAAAAGATGTAGTTCGCCGTATGGTACAAATTTCACTCACCTCACCCCCCATGCAAAACCCACCACACCCTGACTAATTTCACAATGTTCAAAATTGTCCGGCGCTACACAACCCCAGGGCACCTGGACAAACTGGCCAAGTACTACCCCGAAAACCTCCTCAAGAGTATTCAAGCCGCCGAGGGTGCGATCTCGCGCGACCAGTGGGCCAAGCGCCGCATGCCGGTGCGGGAATTTGCTCCCAACTACGCCGACGACTATGCCCAGTACGACCCGTTGTACGACCACGCCCGCGGCGAGTGGGTCGACAAGAGTATGCCAAGACAACCCATTCCGCAAAATATTCCCGAGGGCGGCCTCAGCTCGAGCGACGTCATGTCCTCCAGAGCACCCAACGCCATCAACCTGACCAAACTCGAAGCTTTGACTGGTCTTGACTTGGACTACCTCAAAAGCCTCACCTTCAAGACCCTGATTCGTAAAAAAGTTGTCAACATGACCCGTCTCGGCAAGTCCTACAGCTACTATGCCCTGGCTGTCGTGGGCGACCGTAACGGTCACGTCGGTGTGGGCGAGGGTCGCGACGGTAAACTTGCGAATGCGGCCGTGGCCCGCGCTTATTGGGAGGCGGCAAAAAATATGCGCCACATCCCTCGTTTTGAGAACCGCACCATTTACGGCAACGTGCACCTCAAGAGCGGTGCCGTGGTGGTTGACTTGAGGAACGGTGCCCCCGGTAGCGGTTTACGCGTGAACCACATTATCTATGATATTTGCAAGGCTGCAGGCATCAAGGACTTGGTCGGCAATGTGTATCGTTCGCGCAACCCCATGAATGTGGCCAAGACGGCGCTCGAGGCCCTCAGCACACGCCAGGCACTTGCCGAGGATGTGGCTGCAAACAGGGGTAAAAAGGTCGTGGATGTGACCAACACGTATTTGAATTTCTAATGTATATAGTGAGCTGTGGCTTGAAGGTGTGCCAGGGGGAGCGTGGGTGGAGAGCTGGGGAGGGGTGGCTACTATTAGTGCCTGGCCCTGCGCACGGCGCATTGTGATAAACCTAAATGCACCTGGTGCTACGCTCCAGAAAAATGGACCGCCGTGATGCGCGCGCATGGTCTGTGGACCCACATACCTGCATGCGCGCGCGCCCACCCGCGCACCCCTTGGCACCCCCACCTCATCATAAATCATAACTACATCTTGGTCTTGGCATACTTCAAGCCCTGGCGCACACCCAAATCAATCATGATCTCCTCCGAGCCCCCCGGGATCGCAAACGCCCGCACCTCGCGGTACACGCGCTCGACGCGCCCGCCCTTGCCGCCGCGAGTGTAGCCCAACCCGCCGAAGATTTGAGTACCCTCACGCGCGCAAAACTCGATTGTTTGCGAAGCTACGGCCTTGCACAGAGCAATGGGGCCACCGAGCCCCGGGTGCTGCGGGTTGAGCTGGTACTGGATGGCCAAGTCGTTGGCATAGGCTTGCAGAGCCTCGACGCGGCCGGCCATGACTCCGAGTTTACCACGAATTACTGCATGCTCAATCAACTTTTGGCCAAAAGTTTCGCGCTGGTCGGCCCATTGGAAGCAATCCTCGAGCACAACGCGGCACATGCCAATAACCTGGTAAATGATTGCGAGGCGCTCGTGGTTAAAGTTGGTCACAATACACTTGAACCCATGATTTTCCTTGAACAGAAGGTTACCAACGGGCACCTCGACATCCTCAAAGTTGACCAAGGTGGTACCGCTGCCCAGCATTCCCTGGGTAAGGATCTTGCGGGTCGAGACGTCGTCGGTGCGCTCCACCAGCACCATTGACACACCTGCGGCGCCCGCGCCGCCGGTCCGTACCGCAGTAACAAAGTAGTCGGCAAAGATACCGTTGGTGATCCATTTTTTGGTGCCCGAGACCACGTACTTGTCGCCCTTGCGCTGAGCGGTCGTGGTCAAGTTGGCCACGTCGGAGCCGGCATCGGGCTCAGTAATGGCAAGGCACGAGCGCTTGCGGCCATCCAAAAGTTCGGGCAACACGCGGCGCTTGACTTCGTCGGTGGCAAAGCTGAAAATGGCCGGAATTGAAATGTTGTAGCCGCCCATCAAAAACCACACAACGCCGCCCGATCCCGCGCGCGAAATTTCCTCAGTGATGATTGTCTCGTGCAAAAAGTCAAATTTTTCGGGAGGAACGCTCTTGATGCGCACGTCAGTGTACTCCACGGGCCACTTGTGCTGACCGGCCAGGGCAGCCAAGTAGCCGCGCTTGCCAAATTCCTTGTAGAGTTGGGGGTCAATTTCGCCCGCGGCGTCCCAGTCGTCCACAAACGGCACGATAAACTCGTCCACAAACGCGCGAATCTCGGCCCTCAGGGCCTCGTGGGTCTCGTTGAAGTAGGGGCTGTAAAATTCAGAGTTGACGTAGGGCGCCTCTGTATAGGGCATTTGGTTTCCAGTCGGCTTGAATTTACGAAAAGACGACATCAGTGAGTGGGGTGAAGTGGTGTGGTAGCCGAGCGGGAGGTAATATGCGGGGAGGGTTAGGGTGGTGGGGGGTCAAGTCACCCCGAGCCGAGGCCACTGGAGTTGGCGAGCGGATGGGCGCTACAATTAGGATTAGGAGAGGGAGTGAGTGATATTTTGCCCGAGCGCTCCTTTGGTCTACATGTGATCGAGCATGTGCACTTGTCGGCAGACCCCGTAGAGGGGGTGCCTAGCGGTGCCTAGCCCATGCTCGCTAAAGCGCCCTAGCCCACACTTGCCCACGTACTCCAAACTACAATCATAATACGTATCTACTCAAGCAAACGGTTCATCACACTCACAGCAGCGCGCATCGAGGCCTGGCTAACATCCTCGTGGATGCCCACACCCCACTCGCGCACGGTCTTACCGTCCTGCACAGCGGTAATTTCCACATAGGAAACAGCCTTGGTCTTGGAACCCTTGCCGATCGAGTGCTCCTTGTAGGACTCGACCTCCAGAGTCCAGCCAAAGTGGCCCTCCATGGCATTCAGGAACGAGGAAATGGGACCATTGCCAAGACCTTCAAGCTCCACGAGCTTGCCCTCGTGTTTGAGGGTACCCTTAAACACACGCTCCTCCTTGTTCTTTGAAGAAACATTGTACTCCTCGAGGTCCAGCTTGTAGTCGGCGTCGTCGGCAACATAGTACTGGCTCTCAAACAGCGACACGAGCTCCTCGACCTTGAGTTCGCGGCCCTTGAACTCGGCCTCGTCCTGAACGACCTTGGAAAACGCAACCTGTAGGCCACGAGGTAGGTCGAGCTCGAGCTGGCGCAGAATGATCCAAGCCGCGCCGCCCTTGCCGCTCTGTGAGTTGACGCGAATGACTGCCTCGTAAGTCCGGCCAACGTCGGCAGGGTCCAGAGGCAGGTAGGGGATTTGCCAGGGCACTTCGTCCGCAGGCAGGCCCGAGGCCGCGACCTTGGCGTTGCGGCGGGCAAACCCCTTTTTGATGGCATCCTGGTGGCTACCGCTAAAGGCGCACACAACCAGCGAACCACCATAAGGTGCGCGGTCACCGATGGGGATCTTGTTGTATTTTTCGACCGTGTCGACAATATCTTGCAGATCGCTGAAGTCAATGCCGGGATCAACGCCCTGAGTATAGAGGTTGAGGCCAAGAGTGACAAGGTCCACGTTACCAGTACGCTCGCCGTTGCCAAAAAGACAGCCCTCAATACGATCACCGCCGGCCATGACACCCAGCTCTGACGCAGCCACGGCGCAACCGCGGTCATTGTGGCAGTGCAGCGAGATGCACACCTTGGAGCGCTCGGTCAAGTTGCGCGAGATGTACTCGACCTGGTCGGCAAAAACATTGGGGGTGCTCATCTCCACAGTAGCAGGAAGGTTAAAAATGATAGGATTCTCCTCGGTCGGGCCCCAGGCCTTTTTGACCGCCTCGAGAACCTTGACGGTGTAGTCGAGAGGGGTATCGCTAAAGGTCTCGGGCGAGTACTCGTACTGCCAGTGAGTCTTTTGGATTTCAGGATCCTTGGAGTCTTTGGTGAGCTCACGGATTAGCTTGGTGCTGCGCACAGCCAGGGCCAGCGACTCATCCTCGGAAAGGCCAAAAACAACGTCACGAAACAGAGGGCTTGAGGCAAGGTAGCAGTGAACAATGGCCTTTTTGGCACCACGCAGACTGTCAATGGTGCGCCTGATCAACTCCTCGCGGCAAGCGGTCAGAACTTGGATGGCAACATCATCGGGGGCAGTCTCGACCGCAAAGCGAGTAAAGTCAAAGTCAGTCTGGCTGGCCGAGGGGAACGCAACCTCGATCTCCTTGTAGCCCAGGTCGACGAGCTTTTGAAAGTAGGCCTTTTTCTCTTCAACCGACATGGGGTCGGGCAGGCTCTGATTACCGTCGCGAAGGTCTGTAGCGAGCCAACGCGGGGCCTTGGTAATAGTTTTCGAGGGCCACTGGCGATCAGGAAGGTCAATAGGCTGGAAAGGTTTGTACTTTTTTTCGGGGCACCGGCAAAACACCATTTGTGGGGTCGAGTGAAAAGTTGTGCTTTTTAAGCTCAGGCTGGGGACGTGACTGACGTGCGTGACTCACGGCGAGCGAGAGCGAGCGGTGCGGGCAAGAGTGAAATTTAATTATGGGTGGATTGGGGTGTGCGCAGGGGAGGCTTTAGACAGTTCTACATGCTATTATGAATCTATTTGAACAAGTTATTTCTTAGTCGAGCATTGCAATTAGGACCATCCATTTTGGTGAAAGGGTGACAGGGGTTAAGAGTCAGAGTGCATCCGGGCAACCCTCAGTGCATCTCGGTGCCACCTAGGAAGCCACACTTTACCCCTAAACTTGACACCCCAGCCCAGCTCTACCTCACGCTTACATGGACCAAGCAGACGTGGCACGGGCGAAAATCGCCAAGTACCAGCAAATGTACCAGTTTTACCTGGACAAAACCGTGCCTTTGGTAACGTATAGATGGGCCGCAACTGCTGCGCTGCTTGTTTTGTTTTTGCTGCGCATCGTTATCGGTCAGGGCTGGTACATCATTTGTTACGGTCTCGGTATCTACATGCTGAGCTTGTTGCTGGCATTCTTGACTCCGAGGTTTGACCCTAGCCTCGAGCAAGAACTCGAGTACGAAGAGATGGAGGAACAGCTTCCGGTCAACAACAGCGACGAATTCAAGCCGTTTATTCGGAGGTTGCCCGAATTCAAGTTTTGGCACAAGGCCACAGCGGCAATTGTGCTGAGCTTGTTTTTGTCGCTGTTTAGCTTTACGGATGTGCCGGTGTTTTGGCCGATCCTCGTGTTTTACTTTGTGATTTTGTTTGTATTGACGATGCGTCGTCAGATCCAGCACATGATCAAGTACAAGTACGTTCCGTTTGATATTGGTAAAAAGAGTTTTAGGTCGTAGAAAATTGGTCTTGTGTAGGGTGAGGGGCATGGATGGGCTAGTGTATGGGGTAGGCCGGGGGTGCCACGGGGGAAGACATGGAGTGAGCTGGGCTGGGGGATGTACGTGGTGAGACATGCTCGAGCGTTTGCCTGTGGTTACCCACTAGCAAGGTACTGCTTGCTCAAAAGTGCAGCGTTGCCCAGTGTTGCCTCGAGTCAAACCTACAGCAGTCAGGGCGATAGGGCAGTAGCAGTGACGGTGGGTGTGGTCGTGGCTGTATTACAGTATTGTCTCATCTAGAAATGCCGCCTCTAGCATTGCAATTTCTAGTTTGCATCGCATGGTGCCTGCCTGCCTGAGCATCTGCCTGGTGCCCCAGGGGAAACCCAGAGGGAGCCCCCTGGTACCCCTGCGCTGCTCTCTTTGTTTGACTCAATAACGCACTATAAATTAGGTATATTAGCACTAGCAATACTCGCGCCTTGGCGCAACTGTCTAGCAGAGGTGCAGATGAGCGCTCACTTTTGGGCCATCCAGCTCCGCACGTACTCTGCAGCGCGCTTAAATCTGCGCTCAGAGTACTTTTCATAAATAGCCCGGTGGTGTTGTTGCGGGTCGCGGCAGCAGTCC
Source organism: Wickerhamiella azyma (assembly GCA_022577855.1). NCBI lineage: Eukaryota > Fungi > Ascomycota > Dipodascomycetes > Dipodascales > Trichomonascaceae > Wickerhamiella > Wickerhamiella azyma. The sequence continues at coordinate 6,304 of JAKISA010000019.1, forward strand.
TGGAGAATTGCAACGCCAGGGGCAAGCTGCTGCTCGGTGTAACCACTGAAATAAGTGTGGAGCGCCGTCCACTGGCCCTTGTCGAGCATGTGCCTAGCCAAGTAATGGGCAATGGCAGCAGTCCATGATGAAGGCGCCGCAACAAACCGCTGGTCAATGATGGTAATCTCCAGCAAATACTTGGCAAGGGTCCGGGTCTCGAGGTCATAGTCGTCGGCCTTGGAGGTGCGGCGCAGGAAGCTCATGGGGCCGGGGTACCCCAAATTAAAGTCGAGCACATCAATCATGTACCGCTCAGCGGCAAGAATATCCTCTGCAGTGTAGCCAGAGTCGACCATGTACACCAGCTCTTGGACGCTGGGGCAGTTGACTTCCTCGTACTTGGCGGCAATAAACAGGCCCACAATCCCAAAAAGTTGGAATTTGTTGAGGGTAATTACCTTGTGGCTCAGGAACCGGTCAATGTAGTTGATTGTTAAAAAGAGCGTCTCGGGCAAGAGATTGAACCGCTGGTGGACTTGCACGAGCCAATCGACCAAGATTCCGCGCATATTCCACTTGATTTCAAGCTGGCGGTCCATATATGTGTGGTCGGGGCGCATTACCCGCTCCAACTTGCGCATGTGCTCAAAGATTTCCTCACTATACTCCACGGCCATGGCGATATCGTACATGTCCTCATCGTGCTCATCGAGAATACCGGGGGTCTCATGGGCAATACTGGCGCATTTCTCAAGGATCCGCGCGCTCTCGAGGGTTGCCAGCGGGTACAATACGTCCGGGTTGGTGGTGGAGGGTGCAAGGCGTCCAGAGGGCAGAGGCTCATCCTCAAGGACGTGCGAGTGGTCGTGGTCCAAATGCTCGTCATTCATATACTCGTCCTCAACGTCCTCAATCGTGTCGTCGCTTGCTGGCGGCTCGGACTGCCGATTCGAGATCTCCTGTAACGCCCTCCTGTGTTCTGGCTTTGCTTTAAGTCGTACCACTTGATGGTGGTGATGATTCTCGGCATCGGCCATAGGAGGTCTTGTCGACATGGAAGACAACAACAATGACAACCCCCGACCCAAAATTTTAATGCACGACCGGTTGTTTGGGTCTTTCCTAATTGGGACAATGTCATGCAGCTTGGGGGTCCAAGAGCAGATGTCCGCCAAGAGCGCATATCGACTGGGGGCTCGAGGTTCTGCTATCTAGAGCGTTTCTTTTTATGCGCCTTCGCGCAAGCCTCACTGGAATGTCACTCAAGGTCGCTACATACCGCCTTAGTCACCGGCGCACGCACCTGCGTCGAGCCGCATTAAACGAGGCAAATGTGGCACGATCTACTACCAATGGCGAGCGCGCCGAAACTAGGACTAGTATAAGTACTTATTTTAGCTCTAGATACACATTGCCTAATTTTGAGCTCATCCCTTTTAAGATCTGCGATCTTGGCGCGCTCGAGCCGCATATCGCGACCCGGATCAGCGCCCTGATCTGCGTGAATAGCTGGAATATTACTTGGAAAAATGCACGAAGTGCACGTACACACGCCCAGCTTGCTCTAAATCGGGCACCAAGTGCCCTCGATCATGGCCGTTACTCTGTCTGTCAAATGTCGTTGTCTAGTTGCCTGCGGAAGTAGGGGGTTCCTGGCTAGATAGCAGTGTGGGCAAGTGAGGAGCAGATAGCAGAGCTTGTAAAAGTATCTAAATTACCTTTTTTACGTCTGCAACTCCAACTTTCCAGCAGTTGCCGTCGAGGATCGCCAACCTTGTCTCTGATGCTGCGCAGGCGCCCGAGTAGCGCTCTTCTCCAACAGTTTGCTACCTTATTGCCAGACAGTTTTTCAGATATTCTCGGTTAAACCCCGCGGCAATATGCAAGTTCCTGTATGCATGGGAATCTGCAACCCCCAATTAGACGTTACATGCAGCTATGGGGAAATTCTTGGTGCGAGCAGCTCAACACCACTACATAGATACTCGAGATACTAAAAGAGCTTATCAAAAATGCTCAATCATGTTTTGGTGCCGTGCTTGGGGCCGCAAGCCGAGTTCTGCCGGCGGGCGCCCTGCGCGCGCATGCGCATGCCCATACGCAAGCGTGCGCGGGCTTTTGGCTCGAGCGCGCCGCTCGGATCCGCTCGGGTGGGTTTTGCGTTTCAGATGCACGCAAGTCACCGAGAAAAATGCTCGGCTGGTATGTAGCTATCAGCACGTTCTGAGCTGAGCTGAGGGCCCATTTCTGAGGCCCCAGTGCGAGCGGTAGACGATTGCAGGGTGCAGCGTTTGACGTGAGGGTCAAAAAAAAAAATTCAATTATTGAAATTTTCTGTAAAAATTGTTAAGCTGTTGGCAGGGCATATTGCCCAGACTACGCTGGCTGCTAGGTTAACGCCGAGCCTCGAGGCCGAGGAATTTAAGCTCGAGCTCGATGAAAGCAAGGGATTTTTCGAGCGTAGTTGTGAGTGCATATCTATAAATACCGCTGCATAGCCTCAAATACTTAAAAAATCAATATTAGTCTCGAACAGCCTAGTGCCACGCTCAGCGCACTCTTCACACGGACGCGCACATGCTTCTACTTTTTGGGTGGTCGAGTGCCGCACTGAGCGCAGGGCATTGAGCACGAGCGGCCACGAGCGCTTACCAAATCACCCAGCCGACTTGAAAAGTTGGTTTTGTCAGCTGAGCTCTAGAAATGTTTCGCACTGTGAGATCTGTTGCTCGCGTTGCCCGCGTGGCTATGCCCATGCGTGCCATGGGTGCCCGCCCCATCGGTTTGAATTTGAACTGTGCCATGCGTATGTACTCCAGCGATGCCGCCCAGTCCGAGCTCGTTGCGGCTTTGCGTTCCGAGCTCCAAATTGAAAAGGAAAACAATGCCGATGAGGCTGCCCGTGACGACGAGTACTTTCGCTCGTTCCTCAAGGACAATGGCTTCAAGCTCGTTGCCACTCCTGGCCACGAGGAAGTGTACATTGAGAGGACCGCCAACAACGAGGTTGTCAAGGTGTTTTTCAATGTGAGCGACTCTGTTGCGGAGCCTCTTGAGGAAGTTGAGGATGAGGAGGAGGAGTTTGATTCGCCTGTTCGCCTTAACGTTGTTGTTGAGCGTGCCAATGGTGCCGTTGGCATTGAGGCGTTTATCCAAGACTCTAGCATCGTTGTGGAGAGTGTGACACCTTACGAGAGTGCTGCTTTGGCTGTGGACGAGAGCCCCGAGGCCGATTACAAGCGCCGCCTCGTGTACCAGGGCCCTCCCTTTGCTACTTTGGACCCCAGCGTTCAGAGCGCTGTGCAGGGTTTCCTCGAGAGCCGCAGCATCAACAGCGACTTGGCGTTGTTTATTAGCGAGTTTTCTTCGTACCGCGAGAACCAGGAGTACGTCAACTGGCTCAACCGCCTTGCGGAGATCCTCGAGTAAAGCGATTATCGACAATTAACCGAATGTACATAACTAGTTTTTCTTTTGTTTGGGCTGCTTGGCGGCGTGCTTGGCCGGCAGCCACGCGTCAGGAGCGTCGGGGGTGCGCTCGCGGCGCACCGTGGGCTGCTGCTCCTTCTTTTTGGGCTCCAAAAAGTCAAAATAGTCGGGGCGCAGAATACTGGCCACGAGGGTCGCAATTGAGGCCAAAAGAAGCAAAACTACAGCCACACCGCCCAAAGCCTTGGCCGAGGACACCTCAGGGTCTCTAATTTGCACTGTAGTTTGCTCAGTAGCCACCGAATGAGTGCCATTGGACGCGACCAACAGCAGGTCAAATTTCTTGGTGGGCACCGAAAAGGTATGCTCCACCTCGACAGTTTGCTCGGTACCAGGCTGAATCAGGGCATCAACGCTCTTGGAAAAGTTTGCATAAGTCTTTTTGTAGCCCTTTCCGACCGAGCGCAGGCTCACTGTGACCGACGACACGTTGACGGCCTCGGTCTCAAAGTTCTTGAGGTCAAGGCTGAACGGGGTCACCTGCTCATTAACAATGATCTCGGGGGTTTGCGAGGTGGCCTGGAGGCTAAAGGCGGCGGCCATGGAGAGGAACCCAACGAGCATGTTAAAGTAAGCGATAAGCCAAGCGAGCCGCTGACGGGGGTACACGGAGAAACGCCCTCGGGCGAGGAGGAGTTGCGTGATTCTGGGAATTCAGGGCGTTTTGGGGCCATTTGGGGCCATTTGAGTGTCCTAGGGTTATAATTGTGTGCTGATGAGGTGGACCCTAATATGCTGTTATGGCCGTCATTTGGTGCCAATATATAGTCAAACACTTGCGAACTACCTTTAGACCCAAATTTCATTGAAATTTCACCGATCAAAGTGCGTCTAGAGAATTTCGGCCCACCGACCCAGAGCCTCGACCAGGCGGTTTACTCGTATAATTGTGCATTCAAGTAGTCTAGAGCAGCTGCCGCATCTATGGACGCCACCAGACTTCATCCCCACCTCAGCCCAGCGGGCTGCACGTGGGCAGAGACTTCTGTGGTTTTACCGTTTCTGCGGGCTTTTCGGGCCCCTAATTGTTTATCTGTACACGAGAATCGTGAAATTCAAATATGGACCTCTATTCCTGCGTACTCTCCCTTCACGAACAGCTTGGCTCATGCAGCCCGACCCACATGCGCGTCCTAAAGTCCATCGGCTACCTGCATATAAAGTATAGATAAACGTCCCCGCACGCGACCCGCTTCCTCGGTAATGTCATACAAACAGAATACCAAGATTGACGAGAACTCGGCCAAGTTAAGGGTGCTTCTGTAGACATGTGCGTCAAGCTGCTACAAACTCAATCTGCTCTTAGCTCTTGTCTTGGCAACCTCGTCAAAGCCGCCGAGGAGACTGGTGTCGTTAGCAAAGGGGGTGATGATTCTGCGCCCTACAACCAGCTGATCGAAGAGTTGAGCAAGTCTCCCAGCGCTGTGTGCCCACCCCCACCAAGACCAAGCGGCGCAAACGTGAGGTAAAACCCAAGGATCCTAAGGCTCCCCCGCGCCCATTGTGTGAAATTTGAAACATATTAATTTTATCAAGCGTCGAATTTTTCGAGAACGCCGCGAGCAAGGTCTGCCGCCCCCCTCCAAGGAGGAAAGCAAGGAAATTTACGAGCGTCTCTCCAAGGAGTATGATGCATTGCCCGAGGCCGTGCGTGCAGAGCACAAGAGTGTGTATGATGCTAAGATGAAGCAGTGGAAGGTCAACTCTGCCGTACAAGGCCGGCAAGGTTGTGGGACTCACCCTCAGCGCGGGGGCCGGCAAGGTTGTGGGACTCAACCCCAACGCCAAAGCGTACACGAGCATTCCGACCCCTGAGGAGTTTCAAGAGCTCGAGGAGCTCGAGGAGGTTGATGAGAATGTTTCGTCGTATGTGGAGGAGCCTCCCAAGAAGATAAAGAAGCATTCCAAGGAGGCCAAGGAGGACAAGGCTTTGAGGAAGTCTCGCGAGACCAAGAATTAATCTATTTTGGATCAAGGCTTAAGTTTTGGTAGTAGTAGTAGTAGCAGCATGAATTGATTTATAGTTATAAGTGGTTATGCTTCGTAGTAGTCAATGCTTTATAGTCGTAGTAGTAGTAAAACCTTCTGCGCTTATGAAAGTTGAGTTTTCGGGCGGGTTGGAGACCCTTTTCGAGGACCAAAAAACCTTGGACATTGAGCTTGCACCGCATAGCACTGTGTTTGACCTGCTTGAAGTCCTAAAAGCCCGAGTCAAGGGTGATGTGGATCTCTTTCTTCAGGACGATAACGTGCGTCCTGGGGTCTTAGTGTTGATCAATGATTGCGATTGGGAGCTGTTTGAGAGCGATTATGAGGTGCAGAGTGGCGACATTGTACATTTTGCCTCGACTTTGCATGGAGGTTGATGGTCAGGGGAGGCCATGGCCAGAGGTGACCTAGGGTCCTTGGGGCACACACGCACACGCGCATATATCGCATAATTAATTTATATAGTTGAAACTAGACTCTGCAGCGCGCTTCACGCCCACCACAGCCCATCCTCAGAGCTTGGGGAACCGACCAACATACTCCTTAAACGAAGCATCGATGTCGCCGCTAAACACATCTCTAGGCTTCCACTCGGCAAGCACTCTGTCAATAAACGGGTACATGAGCTCGATCGTCCGCTCAGGGTACGAAAAAAACACCAAATGGCCTCCCCCAGGCACAACAACATGTTCACCCTGGGGCAGCTCCTCGGCCAGCGTTTCATTGCTTCCCTCGGGGTTCCAGTCATCTACATCGCCATGCATCACCAGGACCGGCATCGGTGTGTAAAGGAGCGTGGAAACAGAGTGGTTGACCATGGACCGTGCGCTGTGGTACGCTCCGGCCTGCAGCGCAGCAGGCGCTTTCAGGCGCACAACACCATCCTGCTCGTAAAAGGAAGCATCCTCCACATCTTTGCGGATGCGCGGGTGGAATAAGCGCGACACAAACCGCTTGCCCATCCACTCGCGGTACTCCTGCTCATCTTTAAACTCGGATTTGACGTTTTTGTAGACTTGGCGGGCCAAACCAGCCATACGCGCAGCAGCAGGAGGTAACGAAAAGATGTTCCCCGGGCCCCACACCGGGTCCATCACGACAACCCCGGCAAATAAGGTCGGTTCAATGTTGGCCATAAACAGGGCCTCGCTGCCGCCCATAGAGTGTCCCACAACAATAATGGGCCCTAGTTCACCCATACGACGCTGCACATCCTCAAGAACCTTGATGTTGTCCTTTGCCAGGTCCTGCCAGGCATGGCTAAACCCTTGGCGGCCCTCGTTGAGTCGAGCGGACTCTCCCGATTGAGTGGCGTCAATGGTCACTACAGTACTGAGTAGAGGGTAGTGAGCGGCGAATTGCTCGACGTAAAACTGCCAGAGTTCTTTGCACAGCTGCGAGCCATGGCAAAAGACCATACTGAAACTTTGGGGCTGTTTGGGGCGGCTAAACACCGTATAGGCAATATCCAACGGGGCATTGGCGCGGTTCAGGCGAAACGGGTGGGCGGGGGTCGTGTAAGAGTGTTTGAGCATAGAGGTTGACCTCGGTTACGCGGAGTATTTATATGCGGGTGCCCCCGCCTATGCCGAGGTGTGGGGCGGGGTCTTACTGGGCGGAGGGGGTCTTATTGCTGACACTTGGCGTTGGGAGAAACCATAGGGGGGCCCTTGGGAGGTACAAGGAGGGAGACTTGGCAGCAAACAGGGGCCATGTAATTCGCCCAAATGAAGCCTGATAGAGCTGATGTCTGCCCCCGCACGCCCCCACCTCTCTAATCATACCAATATACTATTATTTAGGCTACAAAATAACACACTTCTTCTTTGAGCCGTCCTTTTTCTTGCTCTTTTGCTTGCTCTGCTTGCCCTTGGGCACGCCCTGGATAGCCGCCCTGGTGGCAGTCTCGAACACTTCGCGCACGTGGTGGCCGGTGCGAGCTGAGCACTCGAGGTAGGCGGTGGCGCCAATGTTCTTGGCAACCTCCTCACCCTGCTGGGTAGTGAGCGGGGTTTGGTTCACCTGGCGCAGCTCCTCGATGGTGCGGGGGTCGTCACGCAAATCAACCTTGCAACCGAGCAAAATAATCGGCACACGGGGGCAGTAAACCATAATCTCGGGGTACCACTTCTCCGACACGTTTTCGAGCGAATCGGGGCTGTCGACGCTAAAAGCGACCAGCAACACGTCAGTATCAGGGTAAGACAACGGGCGAAGGCGGTTAAAGTCCTCCTGACCGGCAGTATCCCACAACGCCAGCGCGACATGGCGGCCGTCGATAACCACGTTGGTCGAGTAGTTGTCAAACACGGTGGGGTCGTGCTCTGGCTCAAAGCGGCCCTCGATGAAAACTACCAGCAGTGACGTCTTTCCGCACGCACCGTCGCCAACAATCACAAGCTTCTTGCGGATTTTGTCCATGATGACAAACTCCTTGCTGCGGTGATGTGCTGGGGGTATGCCGCCGCCTGTCCGGGCAATCTTTGGCACATGCTGCCACCTTATAAATTACTTAGATCTAGGTCCAACTTTTCTTCCCGACGCGTTTTGGCTGTTTTGGATAATTCAAGAAGCGAATTTGCCTTGGTGCCACTTGTTTCAGACTTGTCCTCTTTGATAAACGCAGGGTGCTCGCTCTTGTTGAGGGCGGCAAGCTTGAGCTTATCGTTTAATTTTGACGCTCGCCCAGGCTTGGATGGCCTTTGTTTGCGTTTTTGAACCTTTGCAGATGTTTTCTGCTTTGGCATCAAACAGGGATGGTCAGACTCAAGCAGCGTTATCTCCTTTTTGAGGTCATGGGTCCCTCTACCGGCCCTAAAGATGTGCTCAAGGCAGTAAAACAAAGCATCTCGGAAAATTTTGGCGATCTGGGTGCAGGCTCCACAATGTCCACCTTGAGCCTCAAGTACTATGCAAGCTCACAAAATGTCGGAATACTGCGCGTTTCGCGCTCCCAGGCCAAAATTGTCCAGGCCTCGCTCTCGTACATCTCGCGCATCAACTCGGCACCAATCACAATCAGAGTTTTACGTGTTGCAGGCACAATCAGGCACGCCCAGACCGCTGCTCTCGGCCACTACTATGATTTTGATGAATGTTGAGCGCCTCCAGCAACAACTCAAGCTCGGCAACCTCGTGGATCACTCGCTGGACATGGATTTGCTGTGTCGCGTCGTGCAACGCCAGGGCGACCAGCTAACAGTGTGCTCGCTCAGCGACCGCGAAAAACAACTAACTTTGAGCCTGGACAGATCTGTACAAAATTGTATTGAGCCCGGGTCCTATTCACGCGTCAAGCTGGTCTGGAATTTTCGCATGGTTGCCTATGTGGTCGAGGAGCCGAAAAATTGGTGGGAACTGGATGATCCAGTGACCCAATACTGTTTGGACGAGCTTATCAAGGATACTTTGCCGCAAGTGATCGAAAGGCGCAAGTGGTAGCGTGGAAGCGACCGTGGGAGCGACCGTGGGAGCGACCGCGCGACCTGGACTATTTATTTACTTTGTACGCGCCTATGGCACTATTTTGGGTGAAATTTTGTGTCAAGTGATGTTTCAAGTGACTGTGAGAGACTTGAAAGTCCCGCCAGGTCGCAATACGTACACTACTCAGTCCCCCAATTCACCAATTGAACACCCAGGCCCAACAATATCAAAAGAAAAATACACTAGCTAGTTTAGTTCAAGGCGTCCTTGACCTTGTCGTAGGCCTGCTGGGGCAAGCTCTTGGACTCGTTGGGCTGGACAGAGGAGCCAACCTTGTCGGCAGCGTTGGTAACGCTCTCCTTGGCCTGCTGGCCGTCAGACTTGGCCTCGTTGGGGGTAACGGCCTCCTTGGCCTTGGTAGAGAAATCTTTGCGCAAATCGTCAGACATGTTTGTGAGAAACGGAGGGTGGATGTACCCTTTTATACCTGAGAGCTAGCAACAGCAATATGCACCCTATTGCGTCGCCTGCGTCGTTGACGCGAGGTGTACATTGCGGTACAGCTTGCTTGCTGTATGCCATGTGCCAGCCTAACCTGGATAACAAATCGTTGCGCATCTATATTCTTTACTAGTTAACGGGCTATACGCCCATCATCCTGCAGATGTCACTCTGACAGGCGATCGCGACACACAGCAAACGTGCACGGCATGCAGGGCCAACGCAGCAAAACGGCAAGGAATGTCCCAATGGGGCTCTAGATTATTCTGGCTGCGGCCCTGTCTCACTTGGGGGTTAGAAGCAGGTTGCTCCTAGCACGCAATTGATACTCATAGTGGCAAATGCATGCCCTGCGGGCGGGGACGTTTAGCCGGGCTGTCAACGTCACCGCATGCAGGGGGAAGAATCCATGCATGCCGTAAGGTCGAAGCGGGGTGGGGGTAGGGGAACAAGAGGAAGGATAACACCATGAAGCGCTAGGATGCTAGGGGCCTACTGAGCTATGCACGTGTGGGTCCATTCCGGGCCAGGGTGCATTGTCTTGGCAGGAAATTAGCCACGTGAGAAAAAAAGCAAAACCAAGTCCATGTGATCCACTCGCCCCTTGAGAGCGCCCTGATCACCCACCCCTTGGCACCCTTTTACCTCGCCCACGCCCACGCCAGGCTTACATGGATGACCTGCGCCGCTACCTCGGCCAACCCATCGTAGCGAGCTTTATAGCCGGGGGGTGCGCAGGAGCGGTCTCGCGCACGGTTGTTTCGCCCTTCGAGCGCATGAAAATCATCTTTCAGGTCCAACCTTCAAACACCTACAACGGCATGCTGCCGACCCTGGCGAAAATGTGGCGAGAGGAGGGCTGGCGCGGCTATATGCGCGGCAACGGCATCAACTGTGTGCGCATTGTCCCTTACTCGGCGGTCCAGTTTTGCAGTTACACCTGGCTCAAGGGCCTCAAGGGCGGTGAGCCACTCGGCGTTTATGAGCGGTTGAGTGCCGGTGCGCTTGCTGGCATAGCATCAGTGTGTGCCACGTACCCCATGGACCTTGTGCGGACGCGCCTCAGCATTCAGACAGCCTCGATCGGGTCGTTTGCAACCAACCTCCACGGCAAACCCCCGGGCATGTTTAAGACCATGGCCACCATTTACCGTACAGAGGGTGGGTTCAGGGCTTTGTGGCATGGCTTAGTACCCACAACAATGGGCGTGGCGCCCTATGTGGGCATTAATTTCGCCGCCTACGAGTACCTCCGCGAGTTTTTGGCTAAGGACGGAAAGAACCTCAGCACCATCAGCACGCTTGTTGCTGGTGCCCTGAGTGGCGCAATTGCCCAAACTTTTACATACCCGTTTGATGTTTTGCGCAGGCGGTTCCAGGTTAATCACATGCGGGGTGGTGAGCTCGGCTACGAGTACAGCTCGGTGGGCAATGCTCTGAGCACAATTATCAAAAAAGAGGGCTTCAAGGGGCTTTATAAGGGCCTGAATGCCAATTTACTCAAGGTTGCACCCAGCATGGCTGCGTCGTTTTTGACGTTTGAGGCAGTCAAGCGGGTCCTCACTGTGGAGTAGGGGGAGCGAGGGACTGGGCAAGGCGAGGGAGGCCTGGGCCTGGGCAAGGGCAAAAAAAAATTAAGAGACTCCCTTCCCCCTCTTCACGCTCATCATAATGCATTAGCTACGTATCTACTAGTACACCTCGGTGCTCATACTGCTCACCTCGTCCCAGACGCTCGTACGCCGAACTGGGCTTAACGGTTCCAGCGGCTCCTCATGCTTGTCAGTTTTCCAAATCATGCTAAGTACCCACCACGCGGGCCGCACCCCGATTTCCTGCAGAGCCCGCTTCACAACTTGGTCGTCCCAGTGGGGCACCTGGCTCTTGCTGCGGCTGAACGCGGTGGGCGGCGCAGCGCTGGTTGCTCTCTCGCGCTCGCCCTCACCAAAAAGCATCTCCAAAACTTGATCATCAAGCGCAATCAGGTTGTGCACCGTGCTGGCGAGCCGGCTCCACGACCCCTGCTGCGGCGTCGTGGGCTCGCTTTCAGAGGGAGGCTGCGGTCTGTGCCATAAAAACCGCTGCTCGAGCCGCCCAAGCTCTTCAAACACTAGCCGTGACTGCTCAGAGCTCCACTGGTGCACGCGATCCAGCGTGCCCTGACTCGGCAAGGACGTGGACATTGTGGGGGTAAAGTCGCCTAGACGGTGCCCAGGCAGCTCAAATTGGTCGGGATCATCATCAATGCGGTGGCTGCTGCCCTCGCTGGTAGCGTCTGGGCCAAAAAGCACCCATTCACGGCTCAGTTCCGTGACCTCGCTTAGGACGCTTTCGAGACTGGGACTGTGGGCCACAAGCGGGTGCCGCTGCTGTACCTCACGCGGAACTAGGTACGACATGCTTGGAGTGCAGCTCAAGGCAAACGGGGGGACACAATTATTTATATGCGAGGGCTAGGGTAGAGCACGACACGCATAATCGATAGAGCCTACAGCAACGGCGATGGCGATGGCGACGGTGCTATTCCGTGATATTTAATGAGAGCTATAGGTTTATCCTCTAGACGACATCGCGAGAGTTTCGGTGCCGGATCACTGCCGATTGGCTTGCACGTGGTTTGCCTGATCTGTGAGGTTAGTGCGCTGATCTCTGCCCTTTGAGCACTAACCGAGCACGGCGCATTGCTGTGAGCTCTTCTAGAGGCATGTGATGCCTACCCACTATTCCCCTCTCTCACATGTAGACTTTATGGGTGCCAATAGGGTACCATGTGGCGGGCCAATGGGCCGGGCCAAACCTGCTAGAGCACATTCAATTTGCCCAATGGGCCTACATATAGCTTTTATTTCACCCTCTCTACCCAGCAAGCAGACATATCGCAACTAGGTGGGGTGCATGGGTTAGGGCCCGCGCTCGCTCAGCTCTGGTTCCAACCGAGTTGCCCACCCGCGCTGAGCGGTGAGCTGAGCGGCGGTCAAATGTCAATGACATAAGCAGCGAGCTTTCCCAGGCGTTGACCAATCCCACGCTTGCAATGCGCACTTCGTTGATTTTGAGAAACGCTCAGCAGCACTCCAAAAAGGGTACTTCTATCCCTTACGAGGTCTGGCCCCTTATTGGTGTCGGTGTGGCCGTCTCTCTCTTTGCTGGCTACCGTCTTTCGTCCAACTTTTTGGCCCCTTCCACCCGCAAGGGTCGCCAGGGCGTCGACACTTCCCGCCGCCCCGAGGTCGGCGGTCACCACTAATTACATAGTTTAAAGTGTTGAATTTTTGCTTTCGCTAGTTGGCGTGCACTGCTTGCCTTGCACTCTGTGTGCTGGTGCCGGGCTACTCCATCAGGTGATCGGTGCAGGGTGCGCACTTCGCGACTCGGTCTCGGGCTAGCCTCGCCTCTTTACTCAATCATTATATGTACTACCTTTATCTCGGTTGACATCTCTATAAGCTCTCACCCCATCCCCCTCTGCTTATCCTCCATGTACCACCTGGCCACGAGCGTGTGGGCCAACTTCACTCGCAAACAGGAATACGCAGTGGTGATTCTGGGGCTCGATAACGCCGGGAAAACCACCCTGCTCGAACAAATCAAGCGCCAGGCCAAGTCACGGCATGGCCATGGAGACCAGCAAACAGCCGAGATCCGCACAGTGCCCACAGTCGGCCAGAACGTGTCCAAAATTCGCTATCGCAACCTGCAACTAAAATTTTGGGATTTGGGCGGCCAGGAATCGCTCAGGGCCATGTGGGAGAAGTACTATGCCCAGTCCAACGCGGTGATTTTTGTTGTTGATTCCACCGATCGGCCGCGGCTCGAGGATTGCTGCCGCGAGCTGGAGCGTATTTGTTCGAGTGACGTGCTCGCCGGCATTCCCATCTTGATGTTGGCCAACAAACAGGACCGCGACGAGTGCCTCGAGGTGGAGGATATCAAGGAAATTTTCAACAAAGTTGTGGCCAAAATGGAGGCTCGCGACTCGCGAGTGCTGCCGGTGTGCGCTTTGGATGGCACCGGCCTCGAGGACGCGACCGAATGGTTGGTCTCAAGGATGGAACGCAACAAGCAGTTACGGCCGCCCAACTTGGTATAGTATTTATTAAATCGGAATGTAGAGGGTCAAAACATCTATATTTAGTGCCCGATCGGCTGAGCTCAAAGGCTCAACGCTCGAAGGCTGGATCAATGGGGCAGTGCAGTTCAAGCCACTTTGTGATCGAGGTGGTCAACACTAGCCACCAACCGGGCACGGCATCTTCAGCCAACTAGCCACTTCCATGCAGGCTGCGCCTAGGCCGGCCGGATTATCCAGTCGCGTTTGACCCGTGCAGCACGCAGATCAACGCACCTCATCAATACGCACGAAATAATCCAAAAACCCAGGCTATTTTTGTGATGGGGCCAGGGGCTGAAATGAAATTTTGCTTTTGAGCTCGCGAGTTCCCTAATCTCAAACTGTTTCGGCGGTCTTATCGCGAGTTTTTGCCCCTTGATCTATGCTGCATGTCTCACATACTCTGTGCGGCCGTTGACAAGGTTTCTGGGGGTTGCGGTGCGCACTGGTACTTTAAATACAAACAATTCATAGAAAGCTAGATCTTGAGCAATGGCAAGACCAAAATTTCACTAAAAATAGTACATTCCTCAACTCGAAACTTGAGGGCCCATTCCCGACCCTAAGGTCCCCTTGGGTCCCCTAAGGTCCCCTGGGTTGGCTGGATTTTGGGGCTGAGTGGTGTGAGACTGGTCGTTTCGCGTAAATGCCAAGGGGCGGCTTAGACCAGCGCGATGCGCATTTGGTTGGCGTCTCCTTGACTCTGACCCCTGATCCCAGGAGCCCATTTTTCTCTAATTAAAACTCTGCAGTATGTAACAAGGGGCGCGGATCCTCCATTTTTAGGGCAAAATCGAGGATTTTGAGCGGAATTTTTCGCGTTTCTCGTGAAATTCTCTAGAATAAACATAGCTTTGCCGGCGTAGCCGGCCCTTGTACTCGAGTCTGCCCAGTTACCGCAGTTGCTGCTACCTGCGGACCCTGCATAATGTTGCATGTGGGGAAGGCGAAGCAAAAAACGATACCATAGCAACGACAATAGACATCAAGGGGGTGTCTTATTATCAAGGGGCTGGTTAAAAAAAAGAGAGTCTGGTTTATGCAGGTGACCCTTGAAACACCTTGTTTGGTCTTGGCGCGGGTGCCCCACTAGCGTTGCTGGGGGCATTTGCACGAAAACCTGGAAAATTTTCTCTTTAAGGTCGTCTCTAAACTAGATTAAACCCAGATGTACCCATAATCCCGCCGTATGCCCGCAGCCCGCACGGTGACTAACCCCCCTCCCCAAGGTATATAATGGGGTCCCCCCCGACTCCGGATGGACCCGCACCTATGCTCTTGTCGTCACTCTTTAGCCTGGCTGCTGCCATCCCGCTCACTGCCCCAGCACCCTCAGTAGCCGTGAGAGGTATTCTGGATGATACTTATATCGTTGTGTTTGAAAAGGGCCTCAGCACCCCGAACGAGATTGTGCACGATGTTGCCAAATCAATCAAGGATTTGGGAGCCACAATCAACTGGGAGTACCACACGGTCATTCGCGGGTTCTCGGTTTCGGGGTCGAGCGCTGCCATGGACAGCCTCGAGAAGCTTAACAATGACGAGTACCCGTTTGTTATTGAAAAGGACCAGGAGGTCAAGTTGCCTTGAGCGCGAGAGCAAGCTCCTGCACTCCCGGGATCGCTCCCAGCCGCATGCGGCACCTCACACACACGCGAGCTGGACTCGCATAAAATATTTATCACTCGTTTCTTATTTATCTTCTATTCTCATCTCGTTATGTTACGCTTTGCGTCGCTTGGTTACGCTCGATCGAGCCGGTGCCCGGTGGGCAGCCCTGGCAGCCGTGGGGTCGGTGGGTACCCGCGGGGGGGGGGGGGGGGGGGGGGCCCGGGGGGGGGGGGGGGGGGCGGCGGGGCCCCCCCCCCCGGCGACCGGTGCCCAGGGCTCGACACAGGCCCTCCAAGAAGCTCGAGCGAGTAAAATTTGGGTGAAATTTACGAAAAATTCAGCCGTACAACATGAATGGATTAAATTATATACGATGCATTGGACGGTCGCCCATGACAAGGATGGGCACAAAAAGAGCGCACTCTAGCCTTTAAAACATGAAATATCAATACCTCAAGGCTCTTCACTCTCTCTCCAAATTAATAGCATTGCCAAACCGAGCATACAGCTCGCTCTTCAGCTCAGACATTCTGCTAGAGACTCCCGTGAGTTCGTCCTTTCGAATGTCTACTTTTCCATCCACCTGCTCTCTCTGCTTCTCCAACAGCTCCATAACCTCGCTCTGGGGCATCTGCACAAACGAATCGCCTACTTTATAGTCGAGCAGCTCGTCCTCGTCAACAAGCTCAAGCTCCATGGTGGCATCGCTGAGGACCTCTTTCTCGGCCTCGAGGGCTTCGATCGCACGCTCGTGCTGCACAAGGCGCGCATTCAGCTTGGAAAACTCATTGATCTTTTGTTGGTCTGCCCAAGAAATACTCATTTGTCAAATGGCAAGAGACCTCGCCAACCACGTCTCGCGGCAGCTCTCGAAGCTTGTTGGGCTGCAAACTAAGCGAATAGCCCTCGCTGTCTCGGGAGGTGTGGATTCTATGGCCCTTGGCTGGCTTGTGGCCAAGTGGGGTCGCGAGCGAAATTTACGCATCGATGCCTTTGTGATTGATCACGGCCTTCGCGCTGATTCAAGGCAGGAGCAGGCCCAAGTTTGCAAAAATTTGAAGATCTTGGGCATCAATCCCCACAAAATTTCAATTGATCTGAGCGGCGCTGCGTCCCGCGTTGAAGAAATGGCTCGTGAACGCCGCCTCGAGGCGCTCAAGGCCGCGTGCGCCTCGCGCAGAATCTCGACAATTTTGTTTGGCCACCATCTAGATGATCAGTACGAGTCGTTTGTGATTCGAAAATCACAGGGGTCCTCGTGGTTTGGCCTCGCAGGTATGCGCCAACAAAATTGGTTGCCAGGGTCAACTAGCATCAAGGCAATCCGGCCGTTGCTCGACGTGCGCAAGCGTGACTTGGTGGATCTGTGCGTCGAAAACAAGGTGCCGTGGTTTGAAGACTACACTAATACGGACCCCAGCTTAACTCTGCGCAACGCCGTGCGCAAACTGCACTGTGAGTATGAGGATTTATTGCCGTGGTTTTTGAAGCCAAAGTATGTATGGGGCCTACAGCAGCAATACTCGCAGCGCCGCGATAAAAGTGAGGCCGAGGCGGCCGCGGTTGTACGATTTGATGCCACCCTCGACGAGCAAACAGGCACCGCCTCAATTCCCATGAGCGCGTTGCGAAAGCTCTCTAAAGATACACTCGAGTCTACAATTCTACAGCTGGTTACATTTGTTGCTCCTGTTCCCGACAACAAGGTCACGTTTAGGCGGTCGTCGGTGGTAGCGTTTGTGGCGAATTTTGAAAAAAAGTCTGTCGCAGATTGCTCTTTAGAAGTCAAGCGAGGGGTGCTACATGTCCAACGAGCCAGGCTGCGTACGGTGGCACGCGCACGCACCCTTAAAGATGTGCCTAGCACCAACATTTATGAGGCTACGGGCGAGTGGAGCAGGTGGCACCTGGTGGACCACCGATTCTGGTTTCGTTGGCGGCTCCCGGGGGGCAAGGAGGAGAGCAAAAGACTCGCCATATTCATCATAAACAATCCCCAGCGGCGCGAGGCGGCGAAACGGTTCAAAGAAGCAGGCATCAAGCTGCACAAGGATTGGCAGCTGCAGCCATTTTTCGCATTTTTGGAAGGCGACGAGCTCAAAGTGGTTGGGTTTCCAACTTTGGGAGCTTATTCTGGGCTGGAGGCAGAGTACAGGTACAAGGCCAGTCGGTTACCGAGCGCGCAGGGCGGTCCTCGACCTCGTTGATCGTGCTACCCCAAAGCCTCCAGATTCCTCCCAATATGCTTCACCCTCAGTAAACCGGCCTCGATCTGAGCCACAAAAGCAATCAGTCCAGGGTCTGCAGCTGTTGTGCGCACAGTGCTCAGCGACTTGTGGCCGCGCACGCTGTCTTGGTACTGGTGCACCTGGAGCACCAGTTCTGAATCGGCGACAAAAATTTCCGCCGCGAGACCCTGGGCAATAGGCCTAATTTTTTCTGGGAAAACTGTGCCTTGTAGGGGCTCCCTCAGGACCACAAACGAATCGCTAAGGAGTCGTTGGCAGGTGGCAGCGGCCTCTTGCACAGCGGCCAAATCCGCCCCATTCTCGAGGGGCTCCAAGCTACGCTCAGCGCGTGCCACATTATCCAACGCAATTGAGATTTGCGGCAGGCTCTGCTCGAGCTTGATTGGGGTGCTATGCAGCTTGGCGACGCACGCCACATGCGGCCCCTGCCTGGTCAAAATCCCAGGCGTGCTTTTGGTTAGCGGCAGCCTCAGGGCCAGCTGGAGCTGCTCGGCCATTTGTTCAAGCAGTTCCCTTACCACTCTGAGCTCCTGCAGGGCGTTTTGGACCGTCCAGAGCTCATCAGTCATCATGGACGTGCTAAAGTGGTTTAGGGAGAATGGAGGGTATTGCCATGAAAAATTGAGTGTGGAGTACACTTCGGCCAAAGGGTTCCACCTGCTAGGCTCGTTCAAGCCGCGCGAGCTCATTATTGATGTGCCAGCAGATTTATTGGTAAATGTAAATTCGCTAAAAACAGCCACAGACTCGCACGCGGCGCTCGCAGAGTACCTCTACACCACCAAAAATGTCTGGACCGAGTCAATAGAGCGGGCGAATTTGCCTATCTTTTGGGAGGACCAGGGTAACCTCTCGGGTGTTCCTCCCCCGTACAACGCCAAACTCGCACAACAAAAGAACCAAGTGCGCAGATCCTTTGAGGAAAGTGGTCTCCAAGACTTTGAGCGCTGGCAGTGGGCATGGGGAGCCGTCAACTCGCGGTGCCTTTATTGGGACGTTGGTCGCGACCGCGAGCAGCAAATGACTCTGGCGCCGCTTGTGGACTATTTTAATCACAGCACGAACCAGGACAAGTGTGTGCAAATATCCCGCAAGTTGGGGCGCATGCAGGTACGCGCTCCAGCCGAGCCTCGGGCGGACGGCGAGCTCAACCTGTTTTATGGGCCGCACGAAAACGCGTTTCTGCTGCTCGAGTATGGTTTTGTGCCTAGTGAAAACAAGTATGATTTCATTGATATCACAGAGGACATTGAGAAGCTGCCTATTGACAGAGCGCAGCTTGCCCAGCACGATTTTTTGGGTGCCTACACCTTGAGTGTTGAAGGGCCGTGCTTTCGAACTGTGGTTGCTTTGTGCAGCATTGACCGCAAAGTAGCACGAATTGTGCAAGGTCTGGATGACCCCCCCAGCGTCGACCACCACCTGGGTCCCTTGCTCCTCCAAGTGCGGGCGCGGTTCGAGCGCGAGCCGAGGGAGGCCCTCAAGGCGCTTTATTCGGGGTACCTCGAAATTCTAAATGCTAATGTACATAAATAATGGAGTGCTCTACTCCGTGGGGCTCACCGTGGGGCTCATCCTGGGCTAGCCTAAAGCCAACGGCAAAGGACTCGAGCGCTCGCGGTGGCCCCTGACGTCCATGTTAAAGTTGATATGCAGGGGAGACGCGGGCCGCTGCTGCTGGCGGATCCGCGGCATTTCCAAATCATCATCCTCGCTGTCGAAACTGGCCGAGGACGGCGCCCGGTTCGTGCCCGAGCTCGCCACCCGAAGGGTATCGTTGCGGGCCTCGAGCTGCGTGATACGGTCACCCAGCAACTTAATTTCATAGTCCTTGCGCTCGCGGAGGGCGCGCAGCGCATCCTGGAGCACGTTGCGCTGATCCTCAACGCTCTTTAGGCGCTCGCCCAGCGGGCCCTTGGGGCTGTGCTCGTCGAGCAGCGCTTGCAGCCGGGCATTCTCGCTTTCGACAAAGGCCGTGTGCTGTGAAAGCTCGCCCAGTTGGGCTTCGAGCTGCGGGTCTGCTGACGGTTCGCGCACGGGCGCTACGGGCTGGGCTTGGGCAGTCTCGCGCTGGGCGTTGTACTTGTCGAGCAGCAAGTCGTACTCTTGGTTGCGCATATCGAGCAGCTGCGTGGCCTCGGCATGGGCGCGCGCGCTCGGCTCGGCGGGTTTGTCGAGGTGGCCCTGGGCCACGAGCCGCAGCTCGCGCTCTTCGGCCAGCTCAGCGTGCAGCTTGGCCAGCTGGCTAGCGCTCGAGTCTGAGGGCTGCGACGCAGGTAGCCCCAACTCGCGGCGGCTCGATTCGGCCAGCTCGATCGAAAGAGAGTGAACTTGGGCCGCCAGGCTCGCGTGGGACGCCTGCAGTTCCTGCACGGCGCTATCGGGTGTTGACCTAATTTCGCGTGTTCCAGAGCTCTGCGCAGCACTCACGGCCTTCTTGGCATCCCTCAACTGCGCCTCCAAACTCTCATTAATGTCCTGCAACCGCTGGTGCTCTTGAGGGGCGTCCCGCGACAGCTGTCGTAACGATGTGAGCTCGGCAGTCTGGGCCGAGATCCGCTGCTGGGCGATAGTGAGGTCGCGTTTCAGGTCCTCGTGCATTTGCAAAAAGTCGTCAGGCACTGTTTGCCCCTGGGCGCCAGCACGCTGAGCCTCTGCTTGGGCCTCTGCCTGGGCCTGGGCTGCCTGGGCTTGTGCGGCCTGAGCCTCCCTCCTGGCCACCATCTCGCTCTCCCTCAGCCGCTCATGGTCCTCATTCAGCGCATAAAACTTGGCCTCGAGCGCATGGTACGACTCCTCGAGTGCCGTGTCCTGATTCTCCAGCAAGTGGCGGTGCTCGGCCATTAGGTGTTGGTGGGCCTGCCGCAGCTGCTGAGAGTTGGCCTTTTCGCGGTCGAGGGCATTGCGCAGGTTGCTGAGTTCGGCCTGAAACGGCCCAGGCTGTACATTTTGCCCTAGGACGGGGCTCGAGAGGTTGGCTGCTGCGTTGCCGCGCATCGACATTGCGCGCGACTGAACGGAGGCACGCTGGCTGCTCATCGACATGGCTCGGTTGCTGAACCCCGAGAACGGATCGGTGATGCCGCTCATGCTGCGCGGAGGCGGCCCCGGCGACGCGGGTCCTACGCCGCTTCCCGGTGCTCCAGGCATCGGCAGCCCTGTTTCACTGCTTAGGAGCTGCTTGCGCTGGTCAATCATGCGCTGGCGGTACTGAGTATTGGTCTTGCCGGGCTTGGAGGCGCCGGTGGCATTGCTGAGGGTGGGGATGATTGGCGTCGTGTCATAGGTGCTATTACTCGCGATACTCATTGTGCGCGACGTAGGGTAGCGGTGGCGATCGCTGAGGCCGCTCAACTCGCGAATATTCATCGCGGGCAGCGCGTTTCCGGGGTCTACCCCTTCGTCGTCCGAATCGTCGCCAAACCCGCGGGGCACGCTGCTCTTGCTTCCGCTCGAGCGCTTGAGGCGGCCCATGAGCCCCGACCGACCGGATCCTTGCGGCTGAGCCATGGCGGGCATGCCATAGTCGTCATAGTCGCCAAACTCATCCGACCTAGCCATGCTTAGTGAGGAACAAAAATCATACTTAAGGGGTGCCGGGTAGACTCGAGCCGAGAAAGAGCAGGCGCAGGTAAAAATTTTGCTAGATTATTTTCAGTTTATTTCCATTTTTGACATCGACGTGCACGCGAACTCATCGCCGAGTCGCTTTTCGGCATTATGCACGCTTAATTTCATAGGTGGCCGCGATCCGGGGCGACCGCGGCAGTGCATATAGCGTGGGATCAGCGCCCTGCATGTGCCAAGGAACCACTTTAGGTATGTGCTGATGCTCAGGCCGGTGACCTTAAAGGGTAGCTATCCAGGCCGCTAATGCACTTGGGTGCATCTGGTGCACCTTGGTGCATCCGAGGGCTTGAGGGTCCAGGTCTGAAACCTGTGGGTGCCGAGGCTGTGCGGTGCAGGGAAAGGGAATAACACACGGATACCTTTCAGCTAAAATAGGGGGATAGTGACTAGAAAATAGTGAGATCAATCAAGGAATAGCATCTAGTGGCAAGCAAGGGCAATCAGGTAGCCGATCGTGAGCAGGCATGACCAGGCATGGAGTCTAGACAGAGCTCGCTATTTGTAGCACAGCTCTAGGGCAAAATATATGTTAGATTTGGCAGATAACCCAGGCACAGGGCCAGCCAGGGCACCCAGATCACCCAGACCAAGAACCCAAGGGGGCACCCAGACACCCAGCCCCAACCTTCCGGCCAGTTCCCTCCAGCCCCATCCCGCACACACTCATATAAATACTAAACAACACTACCAATAACATTGTATCTCAGCTTAAAAAACTGAAACCAGT
The DNA here is from genome assembly GCA_022577855.1 of Wickerhamiella azyma. Lineage (NCBI taxonomy): Eukaryota > Fungi > Ascomycota > Dipodascomycetes > Dipodascales > Trichomonascaceae > Wickerhamiella > Wickerhamiella azyma. Next base: position 28,019 of record JAKISA010000019.1, read on the forward strand.
CGTCCAACACCTTCTTTGCCTTGTCGGGCAAATCCTCCCATTCAGGCACACAGTCGGCAGGATCAAGCGAACTTTTTGCAAGCGCACGACTACAATCTTTACCAACAAACACATGGTAACCGGCTTGGGGGCCATACGAATCAGTGTTGCGGGTCACGTCAAACACAACGCCCTTGATGGCGACGTACATTTTGGGATTTTGTGTGCCATCGTACTTGGCCAGCTCTTCCTTTGTGAAGCGCTCATTCCCCGGAGGGCTCAATTTTACCGCCACTTTGGGCGCAAACCTCTGCTTTTCCTGTTCCAGCGAAAGCATCACAGCACAGTCAGCTTGCCTCCATCTCGCGCTATGCACCAAGAGTTCGAGCTGGGCAAACGGTTCGAGTTGCCGGTGCTAGACTTTGGCCAGCCTCCAAGGTACACTTCTACACCTGCGCGCGACCCCGTGGGGGAGCCCGCGGAGCTCAGAGACCCTAAGGATGACCGCGCCGAGTGCGTCCGGCGCGAGCGCCCGTTTAACTTTACTTTGACGCCGCATATGAGCCCGCACAGGCCTTCTATCAGTTTAAGGAGTTCGGAATCCACGTTTGAGTATGCGCGGCCGAGAAAACACGCCCCCCAGGGCCATCAGAGCGTGCCAGAGGTAGCGCCAGAGGCAGCGCCAGAAGCAACGCCCCAGGGCGAGTCAGAGGCGCCTCAGACGGCCTACAAGGCCCCTCCGCCCATGCGCACGCCAATGGACACAGAGCCGAGGTTTAGGAGGGCGCGAGACCCTTCACAGCCCAACGAGGAGCCCATATTTCAGCCTCACCGAGCCCAGGTTCAGCCCAAGGCTCAGCCCCAGGCCCAAGGGCTACCCACAACTCGGCCGCGTGAGCAGCCGCCAGTGCAGCCAGCACCTACAAAGCATCAGCAAACGGTACAACCCATACAGCAGCCAGTGCAACCCGCACAGGCAGCCTCACAGGCAGCCTCACAGCCCCCTCCCCATGCCATCCCCGACCTGTCCACCTCTGGGCTCGATGCCTCATTCCAAACGCCGCCACCACGACCTCAACAACGCGAACGCGAAATAAAGTGGCAGCCGCAAATGTGGGTCCGTTTAGCAAAAATGTGCAACCTTTTCCCGCCCCTCGACAATGGCGTGCCGCCCCAAATCCGGCGCGAGTTTAGCTGGATGAGCGAGGCGGAGCTCAAGACGCGCCTTGCAGTTTTGAAAAAGTGGGACAGCATGCAGCCGTAGGCTCCCCGCTCTATTTATTATTTATTTAATCTCAGCTCAGCCTGCCCTGCCTCGGGTCAGCCTTGTCTCTGGTCACTCCAGCGCACTCTTGGCACTCCCTGCTGACATGGAAATCGCAGTGCACCAAAACGACAATGCGGCCGCGCTGGCTGCTCTAGCGGTCAAGCACCTCGAGAGCGGAAACAGTGTTGTTTTGCGCTCCCGGGGCAAGTTTGCGCCTCAGAAAACCGTGGCCGTGTGCGAGATGGTCAAGCAGCAGAAAAAGCTCGTGCCTGCGTGCAGCGTGGAAAAAAGCCCCGAGGACGGCGACCACTGGCCAGTGTTTAGTGCGCGGTTTGAGTGCGAGTAGTTGGCTGCTTGGCATGCGGTATTTCTTTGTATGCACGAGGGTGGGGCAGAGGCAGGGGTTAGGTTTGCCGGGGTTGAGCATGTGGAAGTGGACGAGCAAATGCAGGTGGCAGTGTGCGGCAGCATCTGGCAGATTGTACTTCTCCAGGTGTAAACCGCTTCACCCCTGAATGTCTCGCACCCCCCTCCCCCATGGCCCACTCGTCACATGCGCTTAGTCCTTGTCTTGTCCCCCAGCTTGAGCTTACGCACCTCCCTCTTATGGACCGTACAGAGACAAATGCGAGCGATGCCAGCAGTTTTGTAGGCGGCGAACCAGTGGGCGTCGACATCAAGCGCCGCGTCTACGGCTTTTCGCTGCCGTTTTCGGCCCATATCCCCAAACTCAGCCAGCTCGGCCTTAGCCCGTCATTCAAGTCCAAAGATAAGGTCGAGCCGCTCTCGTGGGATGCGGTACACCACCTTCAAGCAGAAGACAGCAATTCGCAGCACCCGGTCAATCACAGAACACAGCTGGTCAAGTCCAAGTTGGACCCGCGCGAAGTGCACAGGAGCGCCATCCCCGACATTGACGGCACGGTTGTTGTGCTTGGCGGCTACCGGGGGTCGCAACTCAGGGACACGAAAACCAATAAACTGGTTTGGGTGCCGCTCAAAGTAGGGCTACGCATGCAAAAAGTGGATCTCGAACTGGGCCTCGAGGACGAGGACGAGGCCACGGCCGCAGAAAAGCTGTACAGCGACCAAATATTGGACCACGTGGGACCGATCGATATCTGCAAAAAGCTGCTGCGGCGCCTTGAAAAGCAGAAAAATTGCCGCGTCATGGACTGGGGCTATGACTGGCGTCTAAGCTGCACAAACAACTCAAACAAGTTTGTTGAGCACCTGAAACGGCTCAAGATGCACGACCCACGGGGCATCATTGTGATTGCACACTCGATGGGCGGCCTCGTGGCCCACCACGCCCTGCAGCACTTTGTCGAGACCAACCAACAAGTGATTCGAGGGATCATTTATGTGGGCGTTCCCAGCGAGTGCCCGAGCATTTTGGGGCCCATGCGTCAAGATGACCCGGTATTGCTTGCAAAGAATGTCCTAAATCCCGCAACAAACTTTTCGTTCCGGTCGTCGTTTGTCTTTTTGCCCGAAAGCGGCAAGTGTTTTTACAACTCGGAAACTCTCGAAGAGTACAACGTGGACTTTTTTGATGCAGAGACATGGCAAGAGCACAACCTGAGCCCGTGCCTCGACTCGGAAGAGAGCCGTGTGTACCTCAAACGGACTCTCCAGCGCAACCGCGAGTTCAAGCTCGAGCTCAGGCCGCACCCCGCCAAGCAGTACCCGCCCATGGCCGTGATCTACGGCAACACACTCCCCACGGTCGTGGGCGCGCGCGTCTCAAACCGCAGCGAGATCCGTACCACAAACTACTCGCAACCAATCTATGGCAGCGGCGACGGCATTGTTTTCCGCAAATCGCTCATGCCCATGGGCGTGGGGTTTGATGCAAAAGAGCACCGCATCAAGACCATTGCAACTAATGACGGCCATGTCGGGCTGCTGTCCAATTTGGACGCCATTGGCGAGGCTCTCACCCACCTGCTCGAGGCAGAGGGCAAGACGCCTACCTACAGCCTGGTCAAGAAGCAGCGGTTTGCCGGCGCGCGTGAGCGTGTGGGGAGCTTGCACCCATGGAAATCAGCAAAGGGGCTATTTAGCCGGAACAAAAATGCCGAGAGCGTTCTTGAGGTGAGCGATTCCGAGGAGGAGTTGGTGGCTCCCTAGGGTGCGTGCCCGAGCGGGGGCATGCTGGCGTAATGTAATCTAGATTTAATTTAATTAAATTCAGCACGACTAAATATAGCCGATTGCATGTGATGCACATGACTTGCAGCCGGCGAATCACATGCGACCTATTTGGCAAGATCGGTATTGTTCCTCAGAATGTACTATTAGCCCCGATCGCTTTTGGGTATTTAGTAAACGCCCTGTACTCGCCGCACATGTCCTGCACATACTCCGGTTGGTCCGCTGCATGCATGCTGGCTCACCTGACTGACCACCTGACCGGCCCCCATAAAACCAGCCAAAGTTTTCCCATCCCACATGCTCTCCACCTACCAAAAAGAAATAATTACCAGCACCGTGCCTGTTCTCGAAAAAAATGGTAAAGCACTCACCTCGTACTTCTATGACCGTATGCTCACTCGCAACCCCGAGCTTAAGAATATCTTCAACATGAGCCACCAGCGTAACGGCGACCAAGCCCAAGCTCTTGCGGGTGCCATTTTGGCCTATGCCAAAAATATTGAAGACCCCATGGTCTTGGCCCCAGTCATCGAAATTATCTGTGCCAAGCACGTTACTCTTAATATTCTGCCCGAGCACTATGCCATTGTTGGTGACAACTTGCTCCACTCTATCAGTGAGGTCCTGGGGCTCGCGATGGACGACCCGATCATCGCCGCATGGGAGGCTGCCTACACCCAACTTGCAGACCTGTTTATTGCTACCGAGGAACAAATGTACTCGCAATTGGCATGGCGCGGCTGGCGCACGTTTGAGCTCAAGCGCAAGGTCCAGGAAACTAGTGATGTGTGCTCCTTCTACCTTTACTCGTCAGAGCCTGTGCCCCAGTACAAGCCCGGCCAATACGTTACAGCACGCGTATTTGTGTCCGAACTTGGCCACAAGCAACCGCGCCAGTACTCGCTCTCAGGTGAACCCAACGGTGAGTACCTGCGCATCACTGTAAAGCTCAAGGGGCTTGTCTCGACCGCCCTCCACAACCTCAGGGTTGGCCAGCACGTGGAGCTGAGTGCCCCCAACGGCAACTTTGTGTGCGACCCCGACCAGTTCAATGTCCTAATTAGTGCTGGTGTGGGAATTACGCCCATGGTCTCTATGTTCAAGGCAAGCAAGAACGCCAAACTGATACATGCCGCACACGATCCCAGCTCGTACGCCCTTGGGCACGAGTTTGACAACAAGGACAATGTCCACGTTTCGTACCATGAGGACCGCCTAAATTTGCACAATTTGGCGCCCAGCTGGTTGCCTGAGAATGGTGAGTACTATTTGTGCGGCCCTTCGCAGTTTATGGCTGAGAAGAAGGAGGAGCTTCTGGATCTGGGGATACCGAGTTCGCGTATCCACAGCGAGCTTTTTAGTTAATTTCATTACACATAGAGCTATTTAAGCTATATTTGGTAACTTTTAGTGCTCTGCAAGGCCAGTATACGGCGATTTGTCTCGGTGTGTTTGGGGATTCCCAAACCCATTTTCAGGCCAAATAAATTTTTTTTGGGACTCCGACGAACTCTGGAAAGCGATCGCGCGCAAAAACACAGCATCTCACATTTTTGGCTCTAACTTTCTGGTTTCGCCTTGAGGTGCATTGAAAATTTCTTACGTGCATACATCATATACAGTCCACCTGAAAATGTGCCAAAAATGCCGCTGAGTGGCTTTATCAAAAGTGCTGAAAATGTGGTACAAACCATTGCCAATTTTGGCCCACTAGGTCGGAGGGCATGCGCAATGGACCCATTGCCTGCGGTCATATCAATTCGCGAATATACGATTTCCCGTCTGATCAATCATAGTCAAACGCGTTAGAGCCACATTCAGTATTACGGTGGGAGACCACGTGAGAACGGGTGGTACTGCAGGTTTTTTTTGCCAACTTCAAGCCTGTGAGTCTTGCGTGACTTGAGGGGTTTTAATTTTTTGTGGGCCGCCTCGGACCAGCTCCATCGCGTCAATAGCACGTGGGCATGCGCCCTTTGTTCTCAAAAGCGGGCCAAGGGGCCGCCAACGGCCTCAAATTCACACGCTGGGGTGGTGGTTGCTGGGAGGTGGGTGGTTGGGAGGATGATGGCAAATGCGCTGATTACAATTATGAATCGACAAACATGCAGCGGGGTCACGGTCTAGCGACCAGCCCCATCGTGATTGCAGTCGTTCGCGCGCTATCGCTGACTCGCCAAATATGTCGGGTCATGCAGGGGGTTGCAGCTGTATGCATACAATATATAGCGCGTGGAGGGTCTTGCGGTGCTCTACATTCGGCAACTGTTTTTAAGAAAATAACTTTTTAGCATACTCGAAAGTATCTCTGCTTTTATATTTACTCGAATCCCACTCAAGGGCTGCTATCAATTTTACCTCGCATATGATGCCTCCTGTGATCAGCCACTTGAAAAAGATGTTATACGCATATTAGTCGCAATTAAAAGAGTTTTCCGCGTTAGTTTTGCGCATAACAAGAGAGCTTGGGGAATAATTGACAACTTTGCCTGAGAGCGCTAATTCACCAAATCCTCAGTTTTCGGCCTCAATTTTAATATGCGTTGATACTATCTTGTGTAATTGTTGTAAATACGCGGTGCCGAGGTATATCAAGCCGCTTCAGCGCGTAAAATAGTAGTTACTATCTGTTATGAATTTCTTTTTCGCGGAATCTTCCTCTCTCCTCGGATATGACGACGACGAGTATGACAGCAATAGTCCTAGCAATGAATTGAAGGAGTCTGGCTATTGTTCATTGTGTTTCGAGCCCGTTTTCGTCTCACAAGAGGACTTGAATTCTCTGCCCACTGGCTGGTCTTATTTGCGTGAGGGAACCTAAATCGACGACATATTTGACAAATTCTTTGATAATTCGTTTCCCGGACTGCAACCGACCGGTGAAATGCACTGGCTAGCCCACCCTAAACGCGAGGACGCCGCGTTTTGCTATCTCCTCAGTGACTGCAACGTGACTGAGGCATATTAATGCATTTTTGTGGAGGATAAACGCAGGGATGACCAGCCCTCATTGGATGCAGTCGTCGTGCACGCCGTCCTTTACCTGCAGGACGTCCTCTGGCACAAGAAGCCTAATTTGCACCGCCTCAAGCCCATCTCTGACATCTGAATTCCACGTCCACCCCACAGGAAGCCCATTGACGTTTTCTATGAGGTGTATTTGCACGAAAACCCCTGCAAATTCCACCAAGCTTTTAGGCGTGAGCACGCCACGTTATTGGCGCTTAAGGAGCTTATCCTGAGCACTGCACAGTGCAAGAAACCCTTCGGCGTCCAGTAAGTTGGCTGTTGCGCTCTATATTCTTGGCAATAAGCACCAGAGCGCGGCTGAGGATGCGTTGAATATGTCCAATCGCCAAGTTTGCGAGTACTTTGAGGAGATTGTCAACATCTTGAATGTTTTGAAGGACCAACACATCGAATGCCTCTTGTTGATGCCCCCATTCCCAAAATGTTTATAGAGGACGACCTTGAGTGGGCGTTCAGCGGTGTTGTGACTGCGGAGAGGTCGCGCTCATTGCGATCTTGAGCAGTTTTTGTGAGCCTCAATTATCCAATTTTAGTTAAAGTAGCTTGACCTTCTAGGGGCGAGGTGTAAGTGTACATCTCCTGCTGCCCGGGTGAACGCCAAGACCAGGGCAGTTGGCAAACCGACAGTATGCAGCCAGGACAGCTCTGAGCCACGCTCTACAAAAGCAGGCAGTGTTAAATAGAGGTATATACATGCAATTGGGGCGATATATGGACGACATCCTCGCTCTGGCTCATCGACAGCACCCAACCCAACTTGATCGCCATCTCGCTTCACACGCTCTATAAATACATCAGATTAGACTCTTAAAATCCACATCATCCACCCATTCATCCATCAAGCTATTACCCGTAGCCTGGGTCCGCTCGGTACGAACGCTGGGCGACCGCCGCACAATGGGCCGCTCGGGAACCTTGTCTGCATCGACGAAATCGTCGAGCTTGCGGTCCTTGAATGGGTTCACCTTTTGCGGGTTGAGCACCATATTGGGTTTGGGCGGGTTGATGGGCACTTTTGTGGGCTCGTTTTGCCACCATTTCTTTTGGTCGGTGCTGGGCGGCGGGAACCCAATGTCGGTGGTGGGCTGCGGCGGGCGCGCGGGCGAAAACTGTTCTTCATTCACCATATAGTTTGCGTCACCAATCTGGGTACGCCGCCGTTGGTAAATTTCGTTGTAGAGGTCCTCGCGCTTGGCCTTGTTGACAATCATGACCGTACCCTCGTACAAGGCATAGACAGGCCTGTGGTCGCTAAATGTGATTTCGGGGCAGCTATTGTAGGCAAGCTGGTTGATACACTGGCCGCGTGACAAAATGCGGTCGGTGTAGCTGGGGGTACGGGCTTTTTCGCTCGTGTCAAAGGTGGATGTTCCGGGGTCGTACTTGTAGGTGGGGAGAAAAGTGATATCGCCCTCCTTGAAGAACGGGAACGTCTCTCCTTTTTCCATTTGTGCAGTGAGCTGGTCGTACTCGAGCAGCCGTGGAATCATATCGCGGCTTTGGTCGTCGTGCATTGACACCATTTGGCGCACTGTCTCATTGGGCAAATCGAGGCGGAAATTAAAGTCGCCGAGCCAAACAATCATATCGTGATCGGTAATATGGCGGCCGCGCGAGAACCGTACGCCCTGGTACAGCGCTTTGTAGTCGTGGTGGCGTTCCTCGACATTGTGCTGGCCGGCCGAAAGGTGGCTGTTGATAAAGCAGATGGGCGTGGATGCATAGAGGAACGAGATGGCCACACCGCCTTTGTTGCCCGTGATACCGCCAAATGCGGTCTTTTTCGAGGTTCCTTCCACCTGCGTAATGTGGTTGATCTCACTCTTTTTGACAAAAAGAAGGATGGTCGTGCCCACGAGCTGGCCGCTGCGAAGGAGGACATACTGCTCGCGCCGGTTGAGGCATTGAAGAAGGAGGTCTTCCCACGCAACTTTGCGGGTGCTGTCGGCGTTGAGGATCTGGCCGGCACTCAGTTCCACGAGCTCCTGGAGACCAATCACGTACAAGTCAGGGAACTGGGTCATTTCATCCGGAAACAGCCAGGGCGTGAGGTCCACGTTCGGTACTTTTCCATTAATGTTGAAAGTACCGCTAAAAATCTGGATCTCGTGGGGGCTGCTAAACTCACGCGTGCGCCACTTGAGCTGCTCTTGGACCCAATCGTTGATGGGATCGTAGATGGAGACGAGCGCCTGGCCTTGGCCGCGGCCAAGCAACAGCTCGATTTGAACCTGGCGGCCTTTATCGACAAAGTTGTTGACGTAGAGCCGCGACACGCTTTTTGTGACATCGCTGAGAGCTCCCGCTATTGAGCTCTTGCCGCTGCGCGTATACGAGCTCTTGAGCGCGTTTGTGCCCGCATAAATCATGCTCAGCTGGTCACCATTGTCTGCCCAAAGCGTCGAGTGCACTTCCCACAGGGATGAGGTGACCTGGTAGTTGTAATAGTCGAGAAACAGGTCCAAGGCATCACGCGATATGAGCTGCTGCACGAGGTTGGTGCGATCCAAACAGTCCATGCAGTTTGTGCGGAAAACGCCAATTTGCTCGGTGGTGGGCGCGCCGCTCGAGTAGAACCCAAACTCGAGCATACTGTCCTGAATCCGGGGTATAATTTTCTGGGCCCCTTGGTATCCACCCACCACCTCTTTATGAAAGTCAAAATGTGTGTACCGCACGCTCTGCTCGAGCTGCTTGCTGATATCGCGGAGGTGGCTGCGGTACCGTTTCGACAGGTCCAGCTCGCCAGATCGTGTGCTAAGCAGATCTAAACAGTGTACGGCACCGAACCGCTCGACCAGACCCTCGAAATGTTTGTCAAAGGCCATTTGCGTACCCTCAAACGACCGGGCGAAATTCATCTTGGCGCCGAGCAAATTGGCGTCCTGCTCCCAAAAGCACGGCACAGAGCCCCGCAGCTGTACGTAGCCAAATTGCTGGTTGTTGGAGAGCCAGAGGATCGTCTCTGTTTCGACAAAATTGGCCACGTTGCCGTCGTCGTCAATGCCGCGCGCATTGTAGCGCGTGCCGGCCCTGTGCCACGACTGCCGACTAATGACAGTCAACTTTCCGGTCAAGCCAGGGAGTTCGACGTCCTCTGTGCGCGCAAAACCGTGAATGGCGCACGTGAGGAACTTTTCGCGGTCGAGGATCTCGCGCTCGCTGAGAGGCAGGCGGCCGCGGAATTTCTGCAATTCCGAGATCATGTACTGGTTCCACATAAAACTGCGGTCAAAGGGGGTCGAAGAGATCGAATCGGTGGCATTTTGGAGGATGGCCGTCAGGTCGAAATCGCTCGAGTAGTAGAACGCTCCAGACACCAACAACTTATGGATCCCGGCACAGGGGTGTTCCTCCAGCTTTTGGCGTTGTACATTCAGCTGCTCCGGGGTCATGCTCTGCGGGTCGAGGAACTGGTTGAACGGGCGGTTGAGGCAGTAAAACTCGACGCCCAGGATACGGCTGATACTGCGCCCGGGCGTGGGAGATGCTACAAGCGCACTGTCGGTAATAACGCCCAAAAATACGTCGCTGCCCACGTCAATTAGCCCCAAAATACCAAGGCACTGCGCGGGCTGTGCAACGTGGCCGTGCATATCGAGCTCCTTGAGCGAGGTGAGCTCGACGTATGCGTTGCGTTTATCGTCTTCCATCATGCGGATCACAAGGCCATGGGTCTGGGAGCTAACAACAATGCTCCTTGGCCACTGCTTGATGTGGACCTTCATGGTGGTGATGACAAGACAAGGTTGGAGCCGATCAGAGGGGGTACAAGGGGGGATGGGGTCAGGGGTAGGTGCGTGGGAATCAGGGCGACAGGGGTAAGCCTGAGCAAGGGTATGGACGCTTGTAAAGTTTGATTTGTTTTGAGTTAAGTGCATGCACAGCATGCATAGCGTGCATATGCACAGCACTATGCACGGCATACATGAGAGGGCATGGCTTGCATGACCCTACTCAGTCTCTAACATTTAGCTAAATATTCATATCCACCCTCCACCCATCTCCACCAATCCGCCTCCACCCTCCTCCTACCTTCAGCCCCCTTCCCCTACACCTTTGTCATGACCACGTCGAGCACTGGCACGTCGAGCTCTGGCACCGCTCCACGGCTCCTCAAGCTGGCCATCTTTGGCTGTATTTGCAGCGCAGCTGTTCTAATGCGCCTCTACTCGGTGATTCGCTTTGAATCAATCATCCACGAGTTTGATCCGTGGTTCAATTTCCGCGCTACAAAGTACCTCAGCGCCAATGGTTTTTACGCCTTTTTGAACTGGTTTGACGACCGCACGTGGTACCCGCTCGGCCGTGTTACCGGTGGAACTCTGTATCCTGGCCTAATGGTCTCGGCAAACGTGTTTCAAAAGCTGTTTAGCAAGATTGGTTTGCCCCTGGATATCCGCAACGTCTGCGTACTTTTTGCGCCTGCATTTTCGGGCGTGACGGCATTCATGGCCTACAAACTCGCTACCGAGCTCAAAGACGAGGTTGCCGGCCTGCTTGCGGCCCTTTTTGTCGGTATGGCCCCCGGTTACATCTCGCGCTCAGTGGCCGGTTCCTACGACAATGAGGCCATTGCCATCACTCTGCTCATGTCGACCTTTTTCTTTTGGATCAAGGCCATGAAGGTCGGCTCGATTTTGTACGCCGCCGCTGCTGCTCTAGGCTACTTTTACATGGTCTCTGCGTGGGGTGGTTATGTCTTTATCACCAATATTATCCCCCTGCACGTGCTTGCGCTGCTGGTCATGGGCCGCTACAACCCCCGCCTCTATGTGGCATACAGCACATGGTACGGAATTGGTACGATCGCCTCGATGCAGATCCCGTTTGTCGGGTTCTTGCCGGTGCGTTCCAGCGACCATATGGGCGCCTTGGGTGTTTTTGGCCTGATTCAATTGTTTGCTTTTGCCGATTACTGCAAGAGTTTGGTTAGCCCTGCCCAATTCAAGCGCTTTATTCTTGGGTTTTGCGGTGTGGTCCTCAGTGTTGGCGTAACTGCCCTGTTTGGCCTCACCTATGCCGGCGTCATCGCTCCCTGGGGCGGCCGCTTTTACTCGCTGTGGGACACCGAGTATGCAAAGATCCATATCCCCATTATTGCCTCGGTTAGCGAGCACCAGCCCACTGCGTGGCCCGCCTTTTTCCTTGACAACTCGAGCTTGATTTGGCTGTTCCCCGTTGGCGTGTGGCTGTGCATCCGCGAGCTGCGCGACGAGCACGTCTTTTTGATTGTGTACAGCGTGCTTGGCTCGTACTTTGCCGGTGTGATGGTCCGCCTCATGTTGACGTTGACGCCCATCATTTGCGTTGCTAGCGCCATGGTTGTGTCGAGTTTGCTGGATGTTTTCAACAAATTGAGGCCCAAGGAGGGCGGGTTGGCCGGTAGCTTCTTTACCCAGCTACGCGCGGCCAACGTCCCCTCGGTGTTTGCCAAAGCCGCCGTGGTCCTCTCCTTCTTCACCTACATTGCCCTGTTTGTTTTCCAGAGCAACTTTGTCACCCAGAGCTCGTACTCGTCCCCCTCGGTGGTCCTCAGCACGTACCTGGGCGATGGTACGCCCTACCTCATTGACGATTTCCGTGAGGCCTACTATTGGCTGCGCATGAACACCCCCAAGGACGCGGTGATTGCCAGCTGGTGGGATTACGGGTACCAGATCGGTGGCATGGCTGATCGTACCACACTCGTGGACAACAACACCTGGAACAACACCCACATTGCGACCGTTGGCAAGGCCATGTGCAGCTCTGAGGACGTGGCGTACCCCATCCTCAAGGCCCACGATGTCGATTATGTGCTTGTTGTGTTTGGTGGTCTGCTTGGGTACTCGGGCGACGACATGAACAAGTTTTTGTGGATGGTCCGCATCAGCGAAGGCATCTGGCCCGACGAGGTCGACGAGCGCAAGTTCTTCTCGAATGGACAGTACCGCGTGGACAGCGAGGCCACTGAGACAATGAAGGAGTCCATCATGTACAAGATGAGCTACTTCCGGTACAACGAGATCAACCAAGGAATTGATCGCGTGCGTGGCCAAAAGATCACCGAGTCGCCTGTTCTCGACACGCTCGAGGAGGCCTACACTACTCAAAACTGGTTGGTGCGTCTCTACAAGGTCAAGGATCTGGATGTTTTTGGCCGTGACTTGCACAAGGCCGCGGGGTACGAGCGCAGTAAAAAGTAGCGTGCCGAGCCAAAGGCCAGGCGCGCGTAGCGAAGCGCGTAGCGCGTGTCCCGAACGTAACTAGCGCATCTGCGCAATAGATAGTACATACGATGCGTTTATGCTCACGTAGAGGGTGCCGTGCCCTGGCTCAAGGTCCAGGTGCCCAGGGTCCTGGGTGCCAGCGCTCAATCTACATACTACGACCTCTCCCATACATCCTTCTTTATATCCCCCCTAATACTCCACGCAACAACCCGACCAAACAACACCAACACGAGCCCCACAAGACCCTGCAGCACACCCCAACCAGCGCGCGGGCTAAACCCCATCATTGCCGATCCAAGCACCCATCCAATCGTGTCAGTATAAACAGTGTGCTGGCCACGCTCCAAGTCGCGCACCACCTGTTTGGCCACTGCAGACGGCAGCACCGCCGGCGACGGCCCTTCAATCTTTCGGGTAATTTCGGGTTTGGTGAGGTTTTCCTGTTCGAAACCGGGCGTCAACATGCTGCCAGGCATGACGTGCGCAACTTCCACACCATGCTCAATGCCTTCTTGAGCCAAAATATCGGCCAGGGCGCGAATGGCCGCCTTGGCGGGGGCATAGGCCGAGTACCCAACCATGGGGAACACGGCCACCACGCTGGATACAAACACGATTCGGCGGGTGGGAGCTCCCTCTCGCTCTCCCTTTTTCGCCTCTGCCATCTTTCGCAAAGCCGCGTGGCTGAAATAAAGCGCCGTGTTGTACACGACGCTCAAATTGTGAGCGAGCGCCTCGGGCGTGTGCTCAATAAAAAATCCAGTGGTTGCCGCACCCGCACAGCACACAACCAGGTCGGGCGTGCCCGTAGCCTCAAAGACTCGCTCGCATTCGGTCGCACTGCTCACGTCTGCCGTCAGGTACTGCACGCCGTGGCCCAGCTCCTCTGCCGCAGATTGAAGAGTTTTGAGGGTACGTGCAACAATGTACACTTGATGGCCCTGCTCTGCATATTCTTTGGCCACAAACTTGCCTAGACCTTGGGATCCTCCAGAGATGACTACCAGCATGAAGGGTGTCTCCAGGGGTGCCCCTAAAGCGAGGAGGTGCGTGTGCTACTAAACTTATTCAAATTCTTTGCTTCTACTACGCCCAGTTCTCGCCTCTACATTCCCCTCTTCGCGGCAACCGTTACGGCCGCAACCCTAGCCCTTGCACGAAATCCGCGCAGATGTTCCTTGCATAAATCATGTGCCCTTTGGTGCTGCAACGCGACAAGGGGCCCAAAGTTGTTTCAGAAATATTATCATTATTATGGGAGCTAGTCGCCCAACACTCGCTTTTGCAGGCCAAACATTTTACCCACATTTCCCTCAGATCCGGGCCGCACGGCGTCAGCCAGGTCAGGATGGGCACGGGGTACAGTGGGCAAAAAAAAACTCTTGTACGCCACACTGCGCAGTGCCGCATGATATTTTAGCTATTATACCAAATAATTTTTCCCTCACACTCACTCTCCTCCCCCTGATCAGCGTTTGTCTGATCACTTACTCATTCATGGGCGACACTGCCGTTTTGGTTGAGCGGATCAACTCATATATCGACGGCGGGCTCGACCCGGACATTGATCTCGGCAAAGGAGTCGAGTCCCAGCTTGGGGACGCCCTGCGCCGCCTGCAAACCACTATCAACACCTCGCAGTGGCGTGCAAAGGAGTGGGAGGAGCTGTACCGTAAAGTTGAAAAGCAGCAACGAGACATTGAGAACCAGAGCCAGATTGCAAACGACTTGCAGCTCAAGTTGACGGACGCGCAGAGTGTTGTCTCCAGTTTTGTCAACCACGAAGAGGCCAACGCCAAGGTCGATAATGCGGTCCTTAGCCGGGAGCTGGCGCGGTCTCAAATGGCTAACCGCGCCTTCCAAAGGGCCCTGCAAGAAATTGGCGAGGTTGTTATCGCTGTGGCCCAGGGTGATCTCTCGAAAAAGGTCATTGTCCACGGCAAGGAAATGGACCCCGATATTGTCAAATTCAAGAATACAATCAATACAATGATGGACCAGCTGCAGCGGTTTGCCAGCGAGGTCACGCGAGTCGCTACCGAGGTCGCTAGAGGTACTCTTGGTGGCCAGGCTGAGGGCGATGGTACCGTGGGCGTGTGGCGTGAACTCACCGATAAAGTCAATGTGATGGCCTCTAACCTCACCAACCAGGTGCGCGAGATTGCCGACGTGACGCGCGCGGTTGCAAAGGGCGACCTGAGCCGGAAAATCAATGTGCACGCCCAAGGCGAAATTCTGGAGCTGCAAAAGACAATCAACAGTATGGTAGACCAGTTGCGAACGTTTGCGTTTGAGGTGACCCGTGTAGCGCGCGAGACCGGTGTCGAGGGCCGTCTTGGTGGCCAAGCGCGCATTTCGGGTGTGGAGGGAATCTGGTGCGAATTGACCGACAATGTCAACGCCATGGCCTCCAACCTGACCGATCAAGTGCGTAATATTGCCAAGGTCACGACCGCAGTTGCCCAAGGCGATCTAAGCCAAAAAGTGTCGGCGGACTGCAAGGGCGAACTGCTGAGCCTCAAGAGCACAATCAACCAAATGGTGGACCGACTGCAAAACTTTGCCACTGAGGTGACTACGCTAGCGCGCTCGGTCGGTACCGAGGGCCGCCTGGGTGGCCAGGCGCGCGTACAAGACGTGGAGGGCACATGGAAAGAAATCACCGAAAACGTGAATGTAATGGCGTCCAACTTGACGACACAGGTGCGCAGCATCGCGCACGTTACGACGGCCGTGGCCCAGGGCGACCTAAGCCAAAAGATTGACGTGCACGCCCAGGGCGAGGTGCTGGCCCTCAAGAGCACAATCAACAAGATGGTTGACCGCTTGCAAGTATTTGCGAGCGAGGTGACGCGTGTTGCCAAAGAAGTGGGTGTGGATGGTAAGCTTGGCGTGCAGGCCCAAGTAAACGATGTCGATGGCCTTTGGAAAGAGATCACCACCAACGTCAACACCATGGCGGCGAATTTGACGACGCAGGTACGTGCGTTCAACCAAATTACCGAGGCAGCAACCGACAGCGACTTTACGCAGTTTATCACTGTGGAGGCAAGCGGTGAAATGGACGCCCTCAAGACCAAGATCAACCAAATGGTCCTGGATCTTCGCGAGTCGATCCAGCGCAACACGGCGGCCCGTGAGGCGGCCGAGCTTGCCAACCGCACAAAGAGCGAATTTTTGGCCAATATGTCGCACGAGATCCGCACACCCATGAATGGTATTATTGGTATGACCCAGCTGACCCTCGACACCGAGCTCACGCAGTACCAGCGCGAGATGCTGAGTATCGTGCACAACCTGGCCAATTCGCTGCTCACAATTATCGACGATATTCTCGATATCTCCAAGATCGAAGCCAACCGCATGATTATCGAAAAAATCGCCTTCTCTTTACGGGGCACGGTGTTTGGCGCCCTCAAGACGCTCGCGGTCAAGGCAAACGAAAAGCCGCTTGCTCTGCTGTATAATGTCGACTCGACCTTCCCCGACAGTCTCATTGGCGATAGCTTTAGGCTCAGGCAGGTCATTTTGAACCTGGTCGGCAACGCCATCAAATTCACCGAGCGCGGCGATGTTGCCCTGACGATCCGCCAGTACGAGAAGCCGTTTAATGAGGACGGCGAGATGCTGATTGAGTTTTGCGTCTCGGACACCGGTATTGGTATCCGCAACGACAAGTTGGATGTGATCTTTGACACGTTTTGCCAGGCCGATGGTTCCACTACCCGCAAATTTGGCGGCACGGGTTTGGGTTTGAGTATTTCAAAGCGCTTGATTAACCTCATGGGTGGCGAGATTTGGGTCCGCTCAAGCTATGGGCGCGGTTCCCAATTCTTTTTCACCATCGCCCTCAAGCCCACCATTCCCCCCTGGAACTCGCTGCTCGAGTCGTTTGGGCCGTTTAAGGATAACCGCGTGTTGATGGTCAACACCGTGCACAGCGAGCCCGAATCGGAAAAGATTGTCGAGGACATTCGCAAGCTGGACTTGCAGTGCACCCTGTGCGTTGGCGTGGACAATGCGCCGCTGAGTGAGGAGAAGCCGACGTTTGATATTATTATCGTGGACACGATGGAGGCCGCGCAGGCGTTGCGCCGGTTGAACTACCTAAAGTACATTCCCCTGGTGCTGCTCTCGCCCCACATCCCTCGGGTCAACCTGAAAATGTGTTTGGATCTGGGTATTTCGAGCTATGGCAACACGCCGTGCGGCGTGCACGACCTGGCAACCTGTTTGCGCAGTGCTCTCGAGAGCAGGGCGACCCCCATCAACCAGGACGGCGCCCAAAAGTACAACATTTTGCTCGCTGAAGATAACGTTGTTAACCAGCAGCTGGCGGTACGGATCCTCGAAAACTACAAGCACAATGTTGAGGTGGTTGAAAACGGCCTCGAGGCCTTTGAGGCAGTCAAGAAGAAGCGCTACGACGTGGTGCTCATGGATGTGCAAATGCCCGAGATGGGTGGGTTTGAAGCCACCGCATGCATCCGCGAGTGGGAGAAGAAGAACGTGCACATCCGTAGCCGCACGCCAATCGTTGCTCTGACCGCGCACGCCATGCTTGGCGACCGCGAGCGGTGCATGCAGGCCCAGATGGACGAGTACCTGAGCAAACCCCTCAAGCCGGCGTTGTTGCTGCAAATCATCAACAAATGTGTCTACAGTGTAAACCAGCTGCGCAATTTGGCGCTGGGGCCCTCTGCCCTCAACCAAAAGGGTGCTGTGATCTCAACCGACATTGGCCAGCGCTATGCAGACAGCTCGGCAACCGAGAGCGCCGCGACAAATATGGCGCTGCAGATTCCATCACCGCATAGGATTTACCCGACCGGGTTGCCGAGTAAAGATAAATAGTATTATTATGAGTGTAGTTGGGCGTGTGCGCTTGGGCCACTGGGGCATGAGTGCCGCGAGGAAACTGGGTGCAGACTAGTCTCTTTATAATTCTGCATTGACTTGAATTCAAGCTAGTAGCTGATCTTAAAGCGAGTGCAGCCAGACGAACTAGTCGACAACTAGACGTAAAAACAAACCGACAGCATTCAGCCAGGGCTTCAGAGCGCAATTTGAGAGGGTGCACTAAACCTACTTACTTCCACATTGCGAATGTGCACTGGCTCGCAGTTGTATTCTCCCCAAGCACCGCATGCCACCACCCAAGTCGGATCTGTTCGCAAGATCTCGCCGGACTGCTGCAGTCATATAACATCGCACAGCCATTAGCACACCCAATGCCAACCTTGTACGACTTTCAAGCTGAGCTCTTCACCCTAGCATGCGACAATAGTTTGCCCATCCCCGAATAACGCTTTCTGGTCGGTTTGGTAGCAGGTGGTAATGGGCATGCAAAGTCCCTCGTATCCAAAACTCTTGACGGAGGTGTAGCCAGCCCTATTCAGCGCGGCCTCCAGTTGTTTATGCGCACCCGTTCCAAGCCAGCGCGGGCTACCAGCATTTACGGTCCCGCCCGCCATCTGCTCGAGAGATATGAGAGTACCGCCTCGCTGCCACCACTTTTCACTGTGGGAATCCACAGGTTCATGCCCGAGTGTGACTGGAGTGCGTTAGGCCTGACTGGGTTCATCCAGATACCCTACCACCTCGCGGCCTCCAAACTGCCCAAATCTATTTGGTGTAGGTCTGTACTGTAAAGTGGACTATTGGAGGCAGACCCGGACGTTGCCGCGGCCATGCTGGTTCAGGCCCCATTTTTGGAATCGTTTCACATGCTCTGCGCGATCATCCACTGATTGCAGAGGCCTTGGCCCCGCGGGCTGAGAGCGGCAATGTGACTCGTACTGCGGCCTCCAGGGGACTCCAGGGAAGCTTGTTTATCAGTTTTAGCGTAACTAGCGACTCTAGATTTTATTTATTTTCCACAATAAACCCAGATATTCCCGCTGCGAGCTCAATTCAAACTTTTTTGTTTCTGGGCGCTGTGGCCTAGTGGTAAAATGAAATAACAATTCGAGAAACGTGTACTTGAGCGGTGGCCCTCAACTGGGCTTGCTTCTCCCTAGCTTTAATAGATTTGGCGCAAGTTTTTCAAGCGGATCGGGCCCCTTTAAAAAAAAATGCACGATTGTACATAAACTTGCATATTTATGCAATAATATGCAATGTGGTGCGCATGAAGATTTTTTATCTCGCCCAAACGGCCACTTTGGAAACTATTAAGCACATATTGAAAGCTCCTCGTGGTGGCGCTAAGCGATATGTGTTATCAAAATAGCCAAAATCGGCTTTTTTGCAGTTCAAGGCGGCATGCTGAGTCATTTAGACGCATCCTCCTGAAAAAATCCTCAAAAATGTCTCCATACAAGTCCCGGATGGCCCAATGGCAAGGCGCTTGACTACGAATCAAGAGATTCCAGGTTCGACCCCTGGTTCGGGAGGCGCGGTGGTTCAATACCACCAATTCTTTTTGATTTTTGAATAAATTTTGTTTGGGAATACCCTGGGGGTGGCTTTGAGGCCAGGCAAGGAGTTTTTTTTCATGTGGGTCCGCCACCCTTGGAGTGCGGGTGCGTACCATGTGCTTAAAGTATCAGTTCAGCTATGCTTGAGCATGCCTCTGCTCGGGTGTGGGGAGTGTACCTTGGCGTAGGGATCTAAGGCGAGCTGAAAGCTGCGCTCTGTAAGTGGGTCCATGTATGCTATTTATATTACGAGTTTCAAGTTGCCATAGGCATTTTTTTGAGGATCTAGGCACGTGGAGCATATGGGTCCAGGGCTATGCGCTCACGCCTACTCCGCCAAAGCACTTAACAAACGGTCCACGTGAGGGATAATATACGAGTTTGCCACGAGCGCTTCAGCGATATCGCTTGTCAAGTGCCGCAAAAGCTGCTTCCCGCCCTGGAGAACAGCCAAATTGCACAGGACCAGCGCACTGGTGGAGCATAGCGGTAAAGGAGCTCTGCGCGTCGCATCCGGCAGTGTGGCGGCGTGCAGCTTGTTGTAGGCACTGGGGCTAACCGCAGTTTCGCGCGGGCGCATGCCCTTGATGATGAATTTGCGCTCGCCATTGGGCAGGTTGACGACCATTGCCGCGACATTGCGGAACGCATTCGAGACATTTTTAATAAAATCGACCGCAGCAGGCAAACGGCCTCGGCCAGCGCGCACGTGCGGCTCGAATTGCGACTCGTACGCCTTCCAAAGCGAGATTTGTGTCACTTCTGCATCGGCCTCTGGCTCGTACGAGGCGCGGATCCAGTGCGTGCTGCGCTCAGGTTCGCTGAGGAGGAGGAGCTCCTGCAAGATTTGCTCGCTGACTTTGGGGGGCTCAGCCGGAGTAGGCCGTTTTTGACGGCGCGGCAGGCGCACATAGTCGGGCTGCTCACGCGGCACCTTGTGTGTGAGGAGGCGCACCAGGTGCACGCTAAGGACCTCAGAGATCCACTGCTCGTCCCTAGGGTCTGTCCAGAGCTGTTCGAGCGCGTGGATGCGCCGTGTGTACTGATAGAGCAGGTCGAGGCTGCTCGAGACTAGCTCGTCGTCCCGCAGCAGCAGCTGGCGAATGAGCTTGTGCACGTGTTTCTGTTGCAACTTGAGGATAGTTTGGTTCTCGTCATAGACGCAGAGCCGCGAAAGGGCGCGGTTAGCGCTCACGAGGGCCGCGCGGTCGTCGCTGTCCAAAAAGGTCACGAGCCCGTCAAAGATGCGCGAGTTGGCGGGGACAATGTGCGTGCACACGTTTTCGCATGTTTCAAGCGCCAGCGACCTCACCTCGCGCGTGCGGGGGCTGTCTGGGAGCTGCAGGGTCGCGTCCAAAATCGGCTTGATATTGAGCTGCGAAACAATGCGAGCATTATCTTGTTCGAGGCATACGTTGCGTACAAGCAGCAGAATCTCTGCGAGGAGTTCGCAACGCGGATCAAACCGCTCAAACGCGGCTGCTGAGGGTACCTCTGCCTCCTTGATTGCGGCGGCCACGAGGTCCTTGATTTGAGGGTCTTTGAGGTCAGTGGCTTTGAATGAAAGTTCAAGTAGGGCCGCAACTGCCCAACGCTTCTCGCTGGGGATGCCAGAGGCGAACGCCATGGCGATGCGCGTGCGGCCGTGGATGCCCTTTTGGCCGGCACCGTGCAGGGTCGCGCGCTCGTGGCGGGTATAAAGCACGCTTTGAAATACATTTGGGTTATTGCTTGGGGTCATAACCGCCAGTGCCGGCGGAGGCACGTTGGTGAGCGCATCTGGCATGTGTAAGCGGAGAGGGAGGGAGGAATCTCTGGAAAGGAAAGGGGGAGGGGGTGCCCTGATGATGGTGACACCAGTGAAGCAAAATGCGCTATATGAACGCGTTACGCGTCAATTATTGTATACTCGGCTAAAATTCACCTAGATTCATATCTCATCTCATATGCTCGCTCGCGCACCACACACTTGACCCCTCCACACCCAAGATTACTCATGTCTGTGACAATCGACGGAATTGCGTTCAATCGACGCGTCGAGGCGCTTCAGGCGGCGCTCCCCACGTTTGGAATCGACGCACTCGCGACCGTGCTCGGCAAGGGCGATGCGGAAACCCAAGGGGTCTTGACCAGCGTGCTCCACGTGTGGCTGCTCGGGTACCCATTTGCAAACACCGCCATCATTGTGAATGCCAACGCGGTAGCGATCATCACGTCGCAAAAGCAGGCCAAGCACCTCGAGCCGCTTGCCTCGGACTCGGTGCAGATCGTGGTGCGCCCCAAGGAGGCCGAGGAAGCAAGGCCCATTTTCAGCCAGCAACTGATTGCTTTGGCCCAGGGCACGGTGGGTGTGTTGGGTGATGAGCCCGTGAGCCCTATTGCCTCGGTTTGGGCGAGCGTTTTTGGCGAGTTTAGCCCCGCTCCGCGCAATGTTGCCAGTGAATTTTACGAGCTGCTTTTGCAAAAGGATGGCGAGCAGCTCGAGCTCGTAACGCTTGCCGCCAACGCCTCCAAGGGCGTCATGACCCAAATCTTTACTGACGAGATGACAACCATCATTGACGATGGCCGCAAGGTCACGCACGTCGCCCTGAGCCAAAAGCTCGAAAAGGTCATTGACAATGAAAGGTCGATGCGCAAGCTCAAGCTCGGCCCGCAATTCGACTGGCAGAACCTCGATTGGGATCACCCTACCATCATCAAGTCGGGAAACTTTTCGAGCACCTCGGAAATGAACGACGAGCGCCTCAAGGCTGGGGTCATTTACTGCGAGCTGGGCCTCAAGTACAAGTTCTACGCGAGCAATATCGGCCGTACCTACCTCATTGACGCCACCAAGGAGCAGGAGGAGAAGTACACCACGCTCGTTGCCCTTCAAAAGCATGTCCTCGGGTACCTCAAGGCGGGCGCCACATGCCGCAGTGTGTACGAGGCTGCGGCCGCATTCTTGGCTGAGAAGGACTCGAGCCTGAGTCTCGGTCCCTCGCTTGGCCACTCGATCGGCATTGCGCGCGAGCAAGGCCTCGATATCACCGCCACCAATGAGGCTGCCCTCAAGCCCAACGAGGTGCTGGTGCTTCGTTTGGCCCTCGATGTGGACAATTACTCGCTGTGCCTCGTGGACACCATTCAAATCACCGAGGATGAGCCGCTCGTCCTTACCGATTCGCCCCGTAACCGCAGCGATATCGCCTACAGCCTGCAGAACGAGGAGCAGCGGCGCCCCACGACGCGCCAGCTGCGCGTAGACCCCCGCGAAAAGTCCAACCAAAAATTGCTGCAGCACCAGGTCGATTTGAAGCGCCAGCTTCAGGAAAAGGGCAGCGCAAAGTGGAGCGGTAAAGCCGCGCTCGAGACCGAGGAAGTGCTTGAATTCCGCAAGTACGAGTCGTACAAGCGCGAGACGCAGCTGCCGCAAATCAAGGACTTGAGGATTGCCCTCGATACGCAGGCCCAAACGATCATTTTGCCCGTGCAAGGCCGCCCCGTGCCGTTCCACATCAATACCTACAAGAACGGCAGCAAAACCGAAGAAAACGACCATGTGTACCTTCGCCTCAACTTCAACTCACCGGACGTGGCCACTGGCAAGAACGCCATGCCGTTTGAGAACCCCAACGCCACTTTCGTCAAGAGTTTGACTATCCGCAGCCGCAACGTCGAGCGGGTTAATGAGGTGTTCAAGAAGATTACCGACATGAAAAAGGAGGCCGTGCGCCGCGAGGTCGAGCGCAAAACCCTCAAGGATGTTGTTCAGCAGGATACTCTTGTCGAGGCCAAGGACCGCCGCCCCCTGAGGCTCGACAATTTGTATGTGCGCCCCGCGCCCGAAGGCAAACGCCAGCCCGGTTTTATCGAGATCCACAAGAACGGTATCCGCTACCAGAGCCCCAGCAGCCGCGACCAAAAGGTGGAGGTGCTCTTTAGCAACGTGGACCAGCTGTTCTTCCAGCCCAGCAAGCAGGAGCTGGTGGTCATTATCCACTTTCACCTCAAGGCCCCCATCATGGTGGGCAAGCGCAAGACCATGGACGTGCAATTTTACCGCGACGCGACCGACGTGGGCTACGACGATACCGGCAACCGCAAGCGCCGCTACCGGTACGGTGATGAAGAAGAAATCGAGCAGGAGCAGGAAGAGCGTGCCATGCGCATTGCCCTCGACAAGGAGTTCCGCCAGTTTGCCGAGCAGATCGCCAAGGCCAGCGAGAAATTGGAGGTCGACGTGCCGTTCCGCGAGCTTGGATTCTATGGTGTTCCTCATCATACAAACGTTTTCATCCAGCCTACTACAGAGTGCCTGGTCCAACTCGTGGACACCCCTTTCCTGGTGATTCGCCTGGCCGAGATTGAGGTCGCCCACTTTGAGCGTATCCAGTTTGGTCTGCAAGAGTTTGACCTGGTTTTCGTGTACAAGGACTATACAAAACCCGTGACCCACATCACTACAATCCCCATTTCGCAGCTCGACGCAGTCAAGGACTGGCTCAACGAGATGGATATTGCCTTTTACGAGGGTCCCCTCAACCTGCAGTGGAGCGCCATCATGAAGACGATTGCGGGCGATCCCAGCGGATTTTACGCAAACGGCGGTTGGGAGTTCCTTAGCCTTGAGGATGAGGCAGAAGACGAACAAATTGAAGAAGAATCCGAGTTTGAGGACGACGCCGTTTCAGAGTCTGACTTTGACGATGACGACGACGAAGAAGAGGACTTTTCGGCCGAGAGCGATGCTCCCTCGGAGGAAGAGGAGAGCGGTCCCGACTGGGATGAGCTCGAGGAGGAAGCCGCGCGCGACGACGAGATGGCCGAGCGCGAGCAGGAGGCCGGTGGAGGTGGCGGTGGTGCGCGCCGTGGCCGCAAGAGCAAGGGCCGTAGGTAGTTATGTATCAGTATTTTATGGACGTGAGGTAGTTCTCGGTGCAAGGGCAGCCTGGGGCACCCTGCTCTCGGTACCTCTTGGCACCCCTTGGCTCTGGCCGGCGAGGGGACCTGAGCCATGGCACCCGACTACATGCTCATACATTCATGCGCGCATGCATGATTCACCACCTACGATTCTTAAACTACTCCCCTCCCCCCTCATTCCCCTTTGTCCATCCTCGGTGCCGATGTCGCTTGAATTCCAACCCTAACCCTCGGGACCCTCCCCTCTAAAGGTCTCCCAGCACTCCCCCAGACCAGTCATAAGTCATGTCTTCACTTCGCATTCTCGTTCCCGTGAAGCGCGTGTTTGACGCTGCAACCAAAGTCCGCGTCAACAAGGCCAAAACTGGAATGGAAACGACCGGCGTCAAGTACGCCATCAATCCGTTCTGCGACATTGCCCTCGAGGAAGCAATTCGCCTCAGGGAAAAGAACAAGGACAGCGTCGAGCTCGTGCACGCCGTGTCAATCGGCCCCAAAAAGGCCCAGGAAGTTTTGCGCACCGCATTGGCCAAGGGCGCCGACTCGAGCACCCTGATTGAGACTGACACTGAAATCGAGAGTTTGGCGGTTGCAAAGGTGCTCAAGCAGCAGGTCGAGGCCCACAATGCCAATTTTGTCATGCTTGGCAAGCAAGCCATTGACAATGATGCCAACCACACCGGCCAGATGCTCGCGGCTCTCCTGGGGTGGCCCCAGGCCACTTTTGCCTCCAAGGTTGAAGTGGCAGGTGACGAGGTTACCGTGCACCGCGAGATTGATGGCGGTGAAGAGGTGGTCAAGGCCAAGCTGCCGATCATTGTTACGACCGATTTACGCCTCAACGAGCCTCGTTATGCCTCCCTTCCCAACATCATGAAGGCCAAAAAGAAGCCGCTCGAGAGCCTCAAGCTGGCCGATTTGGGCGTGGATACTGCGCCAAAGACCGAAGTCGTGCAGGTGGAGGAGCCGCCCGCGCGCAGTGCTGGCGAAAAGGTCGGTAGCGTCGATGAGTTTGTGGCCAAGTTGAAGGAAAAGGGTGGTTTGTAGGTTATGTAGTTATGATTGTGTGATAGGAGCGTGGTTTTGGGTTGGAGGGTCGTTTCAGGGCAATGGTGTGTGGAGAGGATGGCCTGAACAGGGCTCAGAAGTGAGTAGTGCCCGTGGACCGGTGGGCACAGTGGATCGGTGGGCACACCAGGAGGACCAGGTCACACCAGGCACGCACGTTATACCGCTGCATATGTCTACGCTCGCACACACCTCTCCGCGCATGCACACGCCTGTTCACCCTGGCCCACCCTGGCCCACGTCCCCTCACCCTCACGCTCATCGGCGTCACCCCACCACCCCACCTAAATCTCTAGACACACATAATAGCCTAAACACTATAGCTCTTAATTGATCTAAACCTACAAGTCCCACCTAAAAAAATCTGCGATTGTTGAGAATGCGGCACCGTCTCTTGGGTAGCCCTAAAGGGGGCCAAGGGTAACCACCCATCACGCGCATCGATCATTGATCTCTGAGGCGAGGGGCTCTTAAAACACTCTAGCACCTAAAATAGCTAAAAATTGGAGCCGTCACAAGCGAATCCATCTTCGCCGAAGTGCATGTGACTGCAGGTCGGCCGTGCACGCATTGATCCAGGCGGCGAAAATTTCCTATTTGTACTACCCCCCTTTTTTTGGTGCTGCCCCCACCCTTCACACTCAACAATAAGGCCTGCGCTGGACCAACCAACGGGCATTATGCCACTTGTGCAACCCTAACCCTGCATCAATCCCCCCTCCCCTTGCACGTTCCCCCCCAAAACTATTTGTCAACAGCATGCTTCGCTCTTGCTTCCGTCAGTCGGCGACCGTTCGCGCGCGCCTCCAGCAACAAACCCGCCAGCTCTCACTACACGAGTTCCGCAGCGCCCAGCTCCTCAAGAGCTACGGCGTTGGCGTGCCTCCCGGCGCGCCTGCCTTCACCGCCGCCGAGGCCGAAAAAGTGGCCAAGGACCTCGAATCTGAGGATCTTGTGGTCAAGGCCCAGGCCCTTACTGGTGGTCGTGGCAAGGGCCACTTTGACACTGGCCTCAAGGGCGGTGTCAAGATGGTTTCGAGCCCCCTCGAGGCCAAGATGTACGCCGAGCAAATGATCAACCACACCTTGATCACCAAGCAAACCGGTGCCGCCGGCAAAAATGTCAGCGCTGTGTACGTTGTCAAGCGCGAGTTTGTGCGCCGCGAGGCCTACTTTTCCATTCTTTATGACCGCGCCAGCCAAAAGCCCATGATTGTTGCTTCCGCCCAGGGTGGTATGGACATTGAGGGTGTTGCCGCCGATACTCCCGATGCCATCCACAAGTTTGAGATCGATTTGGAGCAGGGCGTTACCGACGAGCTGGCCAACAAGGTGGCCAAGGTCTTTAACTTTAGCTCGCGCGCCCAAAAGCAGGCCGCCGATGCGGTCAAGTCGCTCTACCGCCTCTATGATGAGCGTGACTGTACTCTTGTTGAGATCAACCCCCTTAGTGAGGGCATTGACTCCAAGGTTTACGCCATGGACGCCAAGCTCAACTTTGACGATAACGCCGATTTCCGTCAGAAAGAGGTGTTTGAGTGGCGCGACTTGACCCAGGAGGACCCTGCTGAGATCGAGGCGGCCAAATACGGCCTCAACTTTATCAAGCTGGACGGCAACATTGGCTGCCTCGTCAACGGTGCCGGTCTGGCCATGGCCACCCTCGACATCATCAAGTTGAGCGGCGGTACTCCCGCCAACTTTTTGGACTGCGGCGGTGGCGCCACTGCCGAGACCATTGAGAAGGCGTTCAACATTATTCTCCAGGACCCCGCCGTGACCTCAATCTTTGTCAACATCTTTGGCGGTATTGTGCGCTGCGATTTTATTGCCCAGGGCCTCATCGCCACTGCGCAAAAGATGAACCTGACTGTGCCCATTGTTGCTCGTCTCCAGGGTACCAACTTTGAGCAGGCCCAGGAGCTGATTGCCAACAGTGGTCTCAAGATCTTTACCTACAACGACCTTGACGAGGCTGCTTCCAAGGTGGTGCAGCTGAGCAACATTGTGCAGCACGCCCGCAGCGCCGATGTCCAGGTGTCGTTTGAGCTTCCTTTGTAGGTTACGTAGAATTTAGAGCTAGAGAGTGCAGGGGCTGAGGGTGCCAGGTGACCCTGCCCAAATGAGCAGGGGCTTTCCCAGGCCAGCGATCGGCGCAGTCGAGAATGCCATTGAGCGCATCATAGCATACATATCAATTCAATCCCTCCTCAAATGTAAATTACCCTATCCCTATTTCACCTTCACTTCACCCTATCCCCCTTCCCCGAGCAAGCTCCAAGCTGACATGTCGATAGCTGGCGTGTACACGGCGCAGTTTGCGTTCGACGCGGGCAGCCCCCAGGAATTGAGCGTCCAGGAGGGTGACTTGCTCTACCTATTCGAAAAAGGCGACGACGGCTGGTGGACCTGCAAGAAACGTATCCCCGGCGCAGCCAATGACGAGCCCACGGGCCTCGTTCCCCACAACTTTGTGGCCCCGGCGCAGCCCACAGGAGCCGCCTCGGCTCTTTATCAGTACACGGCCCAAACAACTGAGGAAATGTCGTTTGCTGAAGGCCAACAATTCCAAGTTTACGCCCAAGATGGCGATTGGGTCTTAGTGGGGTCTGGAGGCTCACAATTCGGGTTTGTACCGGCAAATTACATTCAAATGGGTGGCACCCCGCCTGCCCTACCCGCAAAAGATGCGCCCGTGCGCAGCGCGGCCTCGTTTGCACCCCCTCCCAAGCACAAGGATGCCACTCCGATCCCTTCAAAATCGGCGTCCCCTGCCCCGCCCCAACACCCTTCGGCGAGTCCTGCACCCCAGGTACCTGCTGCGGCCCAGCCCAGCGTAGCGTTGGACGATGAGGCGCCTCCTCCCATGCCCAAACGCCCGGGAGGCGGCGGAGGCAGAGAGGCCGCCGCACCCACTCGCTCTCGCGGTGCCTCGACCTCCTCGGGCCGTTCGCGCTCGTTCGAAGTCTACAACGTCGATAGGCGATCCCACACCACAATCACAATTGAGCAAGAGCACATGGTCGTGGGCGACCAGCAGTGGAAGTACCCCGACATTATGAGCTACAGCACCGAGAAGAAGCACGTTTTCCTCGAGCTGCAGAACCCCAGGGGCAGTCTTGATTTGCGCACCGAGACTCGCGAGCGCGCCGAGGCCATTCTGGCCGAGATTGCGGGCATGACCGGCGCCCACCGCGGCGGCGGCGGCCTGCAGGAAGTTTTCGTTGCTGCAAAGTCGGCCGGTAACAAGACGGCGCGGGTCTCGATGGACTTTGTGGCCGCCAACGGCCGCGAGCTCTCGGTAAAGGAGGGTGAAACGGTGTTTGTGCTCGAGGGTGGCGACAAGGAGTGGTGGCTTGTGCGCAGCCAGGCGGGCGTTGAGGGGATGCTGCCGTCGCATATTATCGAGGTGGAGGAGAAAAAGTCGAGCTTGTGGCCGTTTAAAAAGGGCGAGAAGAAGGAGGACAAGCGCGAGCGCGAGCGCAAGAGAGAACGCGAGAGGGAGCGCGAGAGGGAGCGTGAGCGTGAGAGGGATCGCGCCGACCGCGAGCGTAGCCAGTCCCGCAGTGAACGTGACGACCGCCGCGATGACCGCGACCGCCGCGACGACCGTGAGCTCGCCCGTCGGCCCTCAGCCCACCGCTCGTCTTCCTCCAAAAAGCTGCCCGATCAGCGTAAAGTGCGCACCTGGACCGATCGCAGCGGCAGTTTCCGCGTGGATGCTGCGTTCCTCGGCTGCGCAGACGGCAAGATCCACCTCCACAAGCAGAACGGCGTCAAGATCGCCGTGCCTGCCACCAAGCTGTCGAGCGCCGATTTGACTTATGTCGAGGGGGTTACCGGCGTCAACTTTGACGAGGACAAGCCGATTATCGATAAAATCAAGGGCCAGCGCAGCGGTGGTGAGCGCAGGGAGAGGGATAGCGAACGCAGCGAGCGCCGCCCTTCGCGCAGTGCCGCGAGCTCCATCCCCGCGCCCGCCGGTTACGACTGGTTTGAGTTCTTCCTCGGGTGCGGCATCGACCCGCAAAACTGCCAGCGGTACTCGGTTAACTTTACCCGCGACAGAATGGACGAGGACAGCATTGTTGGCCTGACCCCGCAAGTGCTGCGCACGCTCGGCCTCAAGGAGGGCGATATCCTTAGGGTAACGAAAAAGGTCCGCGACAAGTACGAGGGCGATGCGTGGGTCAACAAGGAGACCCGCAGCGTGAGCCCAGCGGTAGCGACTGCAGCAAGCGTGGCTCCTATGGGTGCTGCGGCGCCCATGAGCGCCGTGGCTACGGGGGCTCCCTCGCCCGCTCCGGCCGTCCAGTCACAGCCCACTGGCGCGCTTGCCGATTTGCTCGGGTTCACCTCGCTCGAACCTCAGCCCACCGCCCAGCAGCAGGCCCAGGCCCAAGCGCAATCGCAAGCTGAACAGCAGCGGGCGCAGCTGGCATCCCAACAACGCGCCCTCAAGGCCGCCCAAGAACAGCTCGAGGACCAAAAGCACGAGGCAGAGCGCAAGATGCTCGAGGCCCAGCGCACGGCCCAGACCGGCCAGCAGCGCCAAATCTTGCAGCAGCAGGCCGATTTGCAGCGCCAGCAGATTGAGCTGCTCAAAAAGCAGCAGGAGCACCTCAAGAACCAACAGAGCGAGTTTTTGCAGATTCAAAAGACTGGCCAAAGTCTCAACCCGCTGGGCCCATTTGCCACGGGCGTGGCTCAGTCCTCGGGGTTCCAGCCGGTGGTGCACCAACAGGCCACAGGGGGTACGCAGCCCTTTGCTCAGACCACAGGCTTCCAGGCGCAAACTACAGGTGGCCCCTTTGGCCAGGCCCAGCCCTTTGTTCAGCAGACCACTGGCGGTCCCTTCCAGGCTCAAACGACCGGAGGCCCCTTCGCTCAGCAGACCACTGGAGGCCCCTTTGCCCAACCCTTCCAGTCGCAGACCACTGGAGGCCCCTTTGCTCAACCCTTCCAGGCGCAGACCACTGGTGGACCGTTCTCGCAGCCGTTCGCAGCTCAAACGACGGGTGGTCTTTTTGGAGCACAGACGACCGGCGGGCCTTTTGCACAGACCAGCCAAACGACTGGAGGTCCTTTTGCTCAAACGACGGGAGGGCCGTTCCCGGCTCAAACGACAGGAGGTCCGTTCAGCCAGGCGCAGCCCTTTGCCCAACCCTTCCAAGCGCAAACGACTGGGGGCCCGTTCGGTCAAAGTGCTCAGCCCACGGGCCAGCCCTCAGGCCCCTTTGCGCAGAGCCAGCAGAGCTCACTCACCGGGCAACGCACTGGGCCATTTGCCACTCCCGCGGTTAACCAGCAAAAGAACGATCCGTTTGGAGATATTTTCCGCCAGGTGACCGGCAAGCAGCAGCAGCCGACGATCCAGCAGGTGCACACCGGCAAGTTCCAGCCGCAGAGCCAATTTGGGCTGCAGCTGCAAAAGACGGGCGAGCTGGGTGCATTTGGGCAGTCGCAGGCGCAACCTCAGGCGCAGCCGTTCCAGCAGACGACCGGTGGTGCGTTCCAGGCTCAGCCTTTTGGCCAGCAGGCCCAGCCGTTCCAACAGGCCCAATCCCAGCCGTTCCAGCAGTCGCAGCCATTTGCTCGGCCTTCCCAGGCTCAGCAGTCACAGCCGTTCGGCCAGGCGCCGTTTGGTGGGTTCCAGCCTCAGCAGCCGTTCCAGCCTCAGCAACCGTTCCAGCCTCAGCAGCCGTTCCAGCAGCAGCCTTTCGCTCAAGCGCAACAGCCCTTCCAGCAGCAGCAGCAGCAGCAGCAGCAGCAGCCATTTGCCGCCCCGTTTGCCCAGCCCAGCCAGCAGTTCTCGCCGCTGCAGAGCCAGCCGACCGGGTTTGGGTTTGGCAACCAACCCCACTTTTAGAGCAGCGCAGTTAGCTTGTACATGTACGATTCTATCTAATTTATTGCGTCCAGTCGCTCCAGCCGTTGGGGCGGTCCTGGCCGGTCACCTTGTACCAGCGCGGGGTGCACGAGTAACCGTGGAAGGTAAAGATGGTGCGCTGGTCCTCGGGGATACCCACATCGTAAGGGCACGTGCACCGCAGCTCGTCGCGCACCTTGGGGTCCACGGGGCAGCTCATGAACGGCACGTGCTGGTACCCCACATCCTCAAAGTAGGCAATCTCGTCAATGTTGAGGAACAAAGCAGCAGCAATCGAGTGCACGGGAGCATCACCCCAGCGCTCGTAAAAGAAGCCGCCCGCCTGGTCAAGGTGGTTAAAGTAGGCGCGGTAAATGTCCGAGCGCCAAAAGTCGAGGTCACCAAGCTCAAAGTTGGACCAAAAGTGGCAGTTGTTGTAGGTCTCGCCGTTATCGTCCGAAATCCAGCCCATGGCATTGTTGGGAGCAAGCGCCTCGGGGTGCGACTTAAGGAAATCCTTGGTGGTGGCCCAAAGGGTCTCGATCGTGGCGCCGTACTCGTAAAGCGAGATGGTCCAGCCGTACTTTTTCTTGTTTTCGCGCATGTACTTGAAGATATCATAGTTGATATCGCAAAAGATCCGGATATCCGGCTCCACGCGCCAATAGTACTTGTAGGGAGCCAGGGCCTCGTTTTGACTAAACCAACCAGATTCAAAGCGGCACATGTGGCGGTAAGGCACAGAACCACCGTAGATAATCTTGTCTGCAACCATTTTTTCACGCGCGAGCGCCGCCTTTTCCTGATCAATCCATTCGGGGTAGCTCCAGTGCTCAGGGGGGATCTTGCCAAAAATGGCTTCACCAGACACATGCGCAGTGATAACGCGCTTGAATTCCTCGCTAAAGTCTTGATCGTTGAGGAAAACCCAGTCGTACTTGTATTTGCGGTTGAACCGGTCCTCGATACTGCGAATCGAAAACACAATGTTCCAGAGATCGGAATTGCGGCAAAGGGTAACAAAAGTGGCGTTTTCGCGCTGGTAATTGGCGCTCACAAGCGCGGCAGTGGCAGGCACCTCGCTGGCACCGCCCGCAGCACCCGCGGCAGCCGCAGAGTGGGCATTCTCGAGGTTCTCTGCAGGAGGAATCACGTCGCCAGTGGTGACGTCAAGGCCACCGGTAGTGCCCTTGGGAGATGTGGAGGGAGTAAACGAATAGTCACGCAAACTGACATTATTGGTGGAGATCTTGTAAACGCCGAGCAACAGCAAAAATGCAATCACCACGTAGCGGATAACCCTTATCCCTCTAATCATGTAAGGGACAAAACGAGGCGCGTGACGCTTTTATATTTTCCTGACAAAGCACAAGGGGGCCCCAAGCGCGCCAAGCATAAGCGCGTGCATAGCCTGGGGGATCGCCCTGCCCTGCGGCTCGGCTGGTCTGTGGCCCCAACTCAACAGGGCTGTGCCAAGGCGGGGCTTGGCGAGGGTCGAGTATCAAAAAGTACAAAAAGCGTATTAATATAAATGGCCGCCTGAGTGCGCACAGCCTTTCATGCACAGCATCTGCTTGCATTGCACTGCTTGCATAGCTTGCACAGCCCACTCCTAAGCTGCCGAACTTGAATGCGTGTCTAGGGAATAAATTTTTCCGGTCTCTTGTTTCAGCCTGACAGCCGAATAATCTTGGCGCTGCAATCGAATGCACGCAGATAGGGCGGATCTAGGCAGGGGAAAGAATGCCGCGTGAAAGATGTGCTATGGTGACAGGCTAGCTTTTAGTGATTGGAATGCTCAGTGCCTTGAAGGGAAGGACTGGAAATAAAAGGAATTGTTTGCAAGGGGCTGCTGGAGGGAGCTGGGGAGAGCTGGGGAGGGGCGTGGGGCCATGACCAACCCTAGGCAAGCCCAAACCCTGGCAAATTGGAGCCCGTTGCGCTCGACCACCCTCGCCCACCGCTCCCCCCACTCCCTCGCGGACCCTCGCGGGCGCTCACACAAAAAATAAAAATAAGACCCCCAGCACAACGATCGTTGCCAGCACGAGCGAGTTGCGTTTTTGCCGTGAATTAATTTTGGTAATAAGGGTATTAATACCCGGCACAGTGCTCACGGTGTGCCAGATCCGCCGCTGGACGCTGCGCAGCGTCGCCGCCTGGTTGAGCATATCCTGCCTTGTTTCCTGGGCCTGTTCGAGCAAGCGATCGGCCAGCGAGTGCGACTGTTCGATTCTGCCGCTCTCGCGCATATAATAATCGTCCTCCTGCACCTGAGACATGCGGAATGCCTCAATGTCGCCCCGCACGTTGCTCAGCAAATTGTGCCGGTCGGCGGCCGCCTGGAACTCGTCCCTGAGGCGCTGGGCGCTCGCTCTAAACTCGTCCAGCTTTTCCTTGTGCCGCTGCGCCTGGGCGTGCGCCGTGGGCGCGTCCTGCGCGGCCTTGAACAGCTCATCAATCTGCTCGGCCCGGTGGCCCATATTGGTCTTTATATCCTCCAAGACCGAGGTTTCTGCATCTGGCGTGACCACCTGGGCGCTCAACTGCGACAGCAGCCGCTCGCCCTCGGCCTCCAAAACCCGCAGCCTAGCCACCGTCATGATTACAATGCGAGGCCCAGCTGGGACAAGGCGACCCCTTTGAACCAAAGTAGATAGTTTTCCGTAGAAAAGCCGCCAATAGCCTCAAACCATTCGCGCGTATAGCACGGATGCACAAACCATGCCCGTGTTTCGAGCGTTGGGTGAACCGTTGGCGACACGCTCGCGACGTCGACCCGGGGAAGCACTTGCTGCAGCTGCTCGAGCGTCGTGCACCAAGTTTCGCCAGCACTCACCATAAAATATAAAACAGGCACCTCGGGGTCGGCGTCCCACCCTTTGAGATGCAAAAGCACCCAAGCGTTGCTCGAGGCCGAGGCCGAGCACGAGCCGTGGTTGGAGCCGTTGCTCTGTTGGGCACGCCACTGGTCGTCGTAGTGGGCCACCTGGTCGCTCGCCCCCAAATCAAAAGTAATTTCTAAACATCCAGAATTAAGCGTGGCCGGAACTCCTGCGCGCCGAAACGCCGATACGCATTCCTTCATGCACAGAACGCTGTTCAGGTTTGTTGTCAAGGGCAAGGGTTAAGTAGTTGCTATTCTCCAAATTGGCAGTGTATTTTTCTGAAAGCGATGTGGCAAATCTTGGGCTCGCAAGTGGTACACACCGTTGCTTACGACCTGTCAATGACCTGTCAAAGATTGCTCAGGGACCTGGCACCAGGAGACTGCATAAATCAGTCTCGGGGTTAGGGATGTTTAACTTTGACATTTGTCTGAATACCGGTCAAGATTCCCGCGCTCTGAGCGAGTTAAATTCAGCTGCAAAATGTTTTTACAAACATACAAATCATCTGGTGATATTTTTAGCCCCTCAGAACGCGCGTTTGAGCAGTTGCCACTGGATGCGGGAATGTCTACCCGCCGTAACCGGCTATTTGAGAATAAACTGAAGTGAAAAAAATGTTCAAGGTTTATCCCAAGGTTCTAGAAGAGCATTCTTTCGGCAAGAATTCTGCTAGAGAAACGTTTCCCGCCAACTCTCCGCTTGACAGATGCATAGCTGAGTCAAATCGTGCATGAGATCCTGTCGAGCAGTGCATGAATGCTGCCTTTATTGCTGCTGGCTGTGGGTGCTTACTACCTATAAACGAGCAGATTCGCACCCTCCTCTTGACCTGTCAACACCAGAGAAAACTCTCACCCTCTAAACGACTCGGAATCCTTCCAGAAAAAACTAAAATTACATGGGGGAACAACTTAAACGCCCCTCAGAAGAAGGCGCAGAGTCTGGGCAACGCAAAAAGCACCGCGACAACTGGCAACATTATGAGGTCTCGGGCGAGTTTAATGCTTGTATGGATAACCCCGAGGCCAAAAAGGACGGATCGGACTCGAAAAATGGCGAAGAAGACGGCAAGATCTGCATTGATGGTAACCTCAAGGGCGATGCCCACGTGAATTCAAAGGGTTTGATTGTGGGTGAGGCCGAAGTGCACAACTCGTACAATGATATTGACGTGAATTTTGAGATGCAAGCCAACCGCAAGCACAAAAACAAGCGCGATCCGCCGGGCCGTGGTCGGTCCCAGAGTCCTCAGGGCCCCTCTGCTCCCAACCAAGATTCGAGCGAGAGCGACCAAACTCCGCCGCATTCGAGCAAGCCTGAGCCCCGGCAGGAGCAAACGCCCTCTGCGAGCGAGGACAAGTCCAACGCCGGCAGCGCCAGTTCGGGCGGCGACAATGGCGGCGCCAGCACCACCAACCAAACAAGCAATGAAGATGAAAGCGAAAAGCTCGAGTACAGCTCGTCGTCCACCGAGAGCAGCAAGAAGGATGAGGACTCGCGCAGCTCGAGTTCCTCAACTACAAACAGCGGCAACGGCAACAACAACGAGCCCATCAACCTCAGCAGCACCCAGGTCAATCAAGCGCCATTCATTCAAAAATTGTACGCCATGCTCGAGGACCCCAAGCTGCAGCATGTGATTCGGTGGGCGCCGTCGCACGACCGGTTCTACATCAACCCCAACGAAGAATTTTCGCAAATGCTGTGCCTCTACTTTAAGCACACCAACATCTCGTCATTTGTGCGTCAGCTCTCAATGTACGGATTCCACAAGGTGGCTAATGCCGGGCACAACCGCGACAAGTGGTACCCGTGGGAGTTTAGACACATGGACGGTGCGTTTAGGCGAGGCGACATTGAGTCGCTGCGCAACATCAAGCGGCGGTCTACTCGCCAAATTGCGGGCAAGCGCGTCAAGTACGTGACGCTTGTTAACGGCAGCACAGAGGGAGTCAAGCAGGAACCTTCTCCCACCTATGCGCAGCCGCTGCCTCATGGCCAGGTGCCCTCGCAGCAGCAGCCGTTGACTCAGACAGGAAGTGTGCCCAACGGCACTGCAGGCCCCGGCGGCCATGCGGTGCACGCTAATGGGCACTCCCACCACGGCCACCCTGGCCACCCTACGGCAGGCCACCCGGGTCATCCGAGGCCTGGGCACCCCCATCCGCACCAGGCGCTTATGTACGGGCAGGACCCGACGGCGCTCGCTGCGGGCGGCGGTATGCAGGACAGTGACCAAACAATGCGGCTGCTGCGCATGCACCAGAGTATGCAGTCGCAGCTGCTCATGGTCCAAGAAACTGTGTCGCGCCTTAGCCAAAACGTTGGCGAGATGGGTGTGGTCATTGACCAGCTCGTGTCACGGCCGTACGGGGCCATGATTGGGCCCGCTCCGCCTCCCACGGGGCCCGGAGCAAATGGGGCAGCTACCTCCACAGCACCAGGGGCACCCGCAATGCCTGCACCAGGTGGGCCTGTACCTGCCGCACCGGCGCCTACACCGCATCACATGCTGCCGCAGCCGCTTGAGACCCCTGGGGGAACAAGCTCGTCGACCCAGTACATGAGCATGAGCGAGGGCGATCGTAGCGTGCTCCCCAATAGTCACCCGAATGGGCCCAACGGGCACCCTAGTGGGCCCAACGGTCACCCGAATGGGCATGTGAACGGCCACTCTAATGGACCCAATGGCCACCTCAACGGCCATAGCCACACCAACGGCCATAGCGGCATGCTTCCAAACGGCGTTCACCCGAGCCCGACCCTCGGCAAGACCCACACGCCGCCGCAGCCGTTGGCCCCTCAGCCGCTGCCGCCCCAAATCCAGGACGACGCACAACATAGATTCGGGCTGCGTACCCTACTAAACTAGTAGCATCTATTTATTGTTATTTTTTCTTTTGCTTCTTTTTGTGCATATCAAACGCGCTCTTGCCGACGCTGCGTTTGCTGAGGCTCGCCCGCGAAACCTCGTCAGAATCAGAGTCAGAGGTAGCTACAGATGTGGGGGGAGGTGCTTGCTTGGGTACTTGGCGCGCCCCCTTGGTCTCGCCCCTCTTTTTCTGCTGCTTTTTTAATTTTTCAAACGCTGCGCTCGTGGGAGCAGTCTTGGCAGAGGCGGCCCCGAGACCGCTGCTTCCGTTGAGCTGCCGTGGTAAAGCCTCAGGTTCAGAATCACTGTCCGAGTCGCCAAGCCATGACGAAACGAGCTCCCTAGTTTTTTCATACTGGACCTGCAACCGCAGGTGCTGGGCCTCGTCTTCCTCTGTGCTCATGTAACGCCGGCCCTTGAGCCATGTGCCCTTAATGGCATTTAATGTACCTTTTATAGCTATGTTTTGCATTTTATCCACGCAGAGCACCACTAGTATGGTGAAACAGTGTACGGACCGCGCTGCAGCAGCACGTGAAAAAATGGTTGGACCCACCTGCATGCATTACAGCAATGAACACATTGCTTGTGTTTGTCCTCTGGGTATGTGCCGTGACAAGCGGCTTTTATGCGATGGATAGGAGCTGCTTCAACAAGTTCCTGCCATTACCCTCCGTCCAGCTACGGTTTTACGGCGCATATGTCGGCTTGACCCAGTTTTACTTTATGGTCGCCCAATTTCAATACATTGAGTCGCTTGAGCAGCTGCATTTTGTTTTGCACCTGAGCCTGACCCTTTTGTGGTCAATGTACAGTTTACTGCCGAGTGAGCACGCCTCACACTGGTACCAGCTGGTCACCTCGGCCCTAATTTTTGCAAATGCTACGGCTGCCTATTGGCGCAATTACGCATGGAGAGTACCCTCGGAGCTTGGAGTCCATGCTAGCATCGCGGCAATCCCGTTTACGTTTGGATTGTACCTGGTAATTGTGAATGTGTCCATTTTGATTGATGCGGACCTGCAGATACTACAGTACATGGCTATTGCAATTTACACAGTTGTATGTCTTGTGCTAGTTGTTTGGTTTAAGGATTCGACCTTGGGGCTCATTGCTGCCTACATGATGCAGTGCCTCGTCCTAGTGAAAAATCACCACCTGGTGGCTGCAGGGTGCGGAATTTTGTTATTGGTTGCCTCGATGGTTCAGTTGTGTACCAACGCCGAGGAATCGACCCCTTTACTTGCTTAACCTCTCTCCCCGAGAGTGACTCTTTTGTTTATATTTGTTTTATCTCTTCTTGTAATCATCAATGTCGGATGCAGACCTCTATCGCCGGAGTTCGCAATACCAAAAGTGGTCTTTTTCTAAGCCTCAATTAGAATCCGCGTTGGTCAAATCCAACCGTCGAATCAGCCCCTCGGAGTTCTCCCTCAGTCCACAAGAGGAACAGCAGCTGATCTTGTTTATGGCCGCTGTCCAAGCAAAATCGATATGCCAGGGGTTCAACCTCAGCTCAAGTGTAAGGGCAACCGCCATTTCATATTTCCGCAAGTTTTACATGAGTTATTCGGTCATGGACTACCAGCCAAAGCTCATTCTGTGCACCTGCGTCTTCCTCGCCAGCAAGTCGGAAAACTGTTATATTGCAATCGACAAGTTTTGCGAGCTGCTGGAAAAAATTAGCCCACAGCAAATCCTCGATCTCGAATTTATCCTGTTCAAGACGCTCGACTTTACCCTCACAGTGCACAATGCATTGCGGCCCCTGCACGGCTTTTTCCTCGACATGCAAACGTCGCTGGACGTAAACACTGCCACATTGTGCGCCATTCACGACCAGGCAAAGGCTCTCATTAGCGATGCCTTTGTCTCGGATGCCTGTTTCCTCTACACTCCCACTCACATCGCCCTGGCTGCATTAATGACTGTGAATGAGGACCTCACCACTCAGTACATGGTTGGAGCAATGGAGGGTGCTGCAACCGGCGTGGAGCGTATCATGCAAATCGTGGCCGAGATCAGGCCGCTGCTCCAGGTGCAATTGCCGGCCGCAGACGAGTGCAAGCGCATCTCCAAAAAGCTCAACCAATTTTACAAGGCGCACGACGCCGAGGAGCCGAATAAAAAGCGCCAAAAGTTGGCCTAATTGCCCAACCCGCGGGCGGGAGGCAAGCTATCTATTGTACATCTAGAAAAATAGCTATGATAATGAGCAGGCGCAAGGGCCAGCTAGGGCCGGGATGTTCACCGAATCTGTTCACTTCCTCGCCTCAGGCTCAGCCAACAGAATCGACGCATTCGTCCAGCCAAATCCTTCGCTAAAGGTGCCCTGGTTTCCATACTCTGCACCCACCTCACACGAGCACTGCTCCACATTGTACTTCTCGAAAATAAGGCCCTTTTCTTCATAAACTGCGGTGATCATATCCTTCCACTTTTGAGCCATGCGTGTGGCATCGCTCGGGTAACCATAGGCCTCGAGCCCAACCCAGGCCATAATCTGGATTGGAGCCCAGCCTGAGGGCCAGTCCCACTGCCGCTCCTGGTTCTCAATCGGCTTTGTACATACGATGCCTCCGGCACGCTCAAGGCTCTTGGTAACCACCACGATCCGCTCGGCCTGGCTCTTTGAGGCTAGGCCAGACCAAAGCGCATAGACGCAAGTAGCATTGACAAAAAGCTCCTGCTTGTGAGTTTGGGTGTTGTAGTCGAGAAAAGTGCCCTCTTTTTCGTTCCATAAATGCTCATTCATTGTGCTTTTGCGGGCAGCCGCGCGGGTTTGCCATACTTTGGCATCGCCCAGCTCGGGCCACTGCTCAAGCGCGTGCGCGATATCAGTCTCATACTTGTACAGCAAGCAATTCAAATCAACAGTGGCCAAATCACCGCACTTGTTGTGGAGGCGCGTGCTTGTGTCGTAGCCAGACTCGCGCACACCAAGGTCGTGCCTCAGGTACTCGGCCAGCTCAGGCACCTTGAGGTCACCGCTGTTGAATTTGGCCTTAAAATCATCAATAGACAAACCAGCTTTCTTGGCGTACGGTTCAAGCACGTGGTCAAAGTGACCAGGCTCCACTTCAACGGGGATGCTAGAGGGAGCAGCTGGGCGGTACCGCGACAGACCAGTCTTAGGGTCCATGCGGGGCTCACAGGCCCAGACAGTTTCATACTCCTTGATTGCAATCCTGATTGCATGCTTGTACAGCTCATCGTCGTGATCATGCGCGTAAACAGCCTTGGCCATCGAGGTCAGAAAGGGCGGCTGCGAGCGGTTCAGGTAGTAGCTTCGGTTCGCGTTCAAAACCTGGCCGTAATTTTCAATTTCAAAACAAAAGTGGCGCACCATATTGGCAGCAAGGCTCACAAAATCGCCCTTGGACGCAAGCATACCCAGCACAATAAAGTACGAATCCCATCCATACATTTCATTAAATCTTCCACCAGGTACAACATAGGGCAACGGCTTGCCATTTTCCCATTCGAGGCTCATGAGACCATGTTTAGGGGTAGGCATACCCCGCACGTACTCGACCACCTCCACACTAGGAAATAAGCGTTTTGCCTGTTCATAGTACTGCGACGGCACGTAATAATAAGCCTTGCCGTCCTCATTGGTGACTTTGGAATCATGGCAAAGATCCTTGATCGTTTTAGGGGTCAATTCCCGAGTCAAGCCACCCCACAGTTTCTCGACATGTTGGGCAAGCATGATGATAAAGCTGCATGCTCGCCGGTGCGTAAAATAGGCGAATTTCTTGTTTGGCTATAAATACAATCGAGAAAATATTGAAATTTCACTCAAAATCCTGGGATCTCAAGCTCGAAAATTCTAGATAGTTGCATTTTCCAATTTATAAATCAGCAACCGGAACCAATTTCACATGCTCAGACGTTCAATTTTTACTGCTGCCAAAAGATTACCGCCGTATTCTGGGCATAGAGCCGGCCTCTCCATGATTCGGATGCCTCTCGGCCCCATTGTGAGGCCTTACTCCGAAAAGAGCGAGCCGATCAAGATCGACAAACCTACCTACCAACTTACATTTACTTGCAAAAAGTGCGACGATCGCTCGTCACATTTGGTCTCCAAGCAAGCATATCACAATGGAACTGTCTTGATTCAATGCCCCTCGTGTAAAAACAGACATCTGATTGCCGACCATCTCAAGGTGTTTGGAGATGGCTCCAAGAGCCTCGAGGATATTCTCAAGGCCAAGGGCGAAACAATCACAAAGGCATCGCTCGACTTTGACAAGCTGGGCGACCTTGAATGGGAGCCCGAGTCGAATACTGAGCCCAAAAAGCTGAGCTGAATATTAGCGGCAAGAATTTGACTATAAAATCTACATATCTGCATTAAAAATTGTTGTATCGTGCTTCATAGTCCCTCTATTGACGGTATACGGTAGCGATCTTGGCGCTGATCTGCTTGGTAGTAGCGTCAAGCTTGCTGGTATCAACCTTGTTGGCCTTGGCGATGGCACTGACCTTGGCAAAATTGGTCATGAGCTTCTTCATAGCAGGGCCAGCAATAAGATCAGCGGGAGCACTGACCAAGTTGGAAAGCAGAACCTCAGCACCGTTGGTCACGGACTGAGCAAAGGGGCCAAGAGCGAGGTCGGCGATATCCCGAGACAAACCTAAGGTCACAGGGTCGAGAGCCTCGCCAAGAAAGGCAGCAAAATTGTCAATCTGAGAATCGGCACCGGTAATAAAGGCAGAGATCATGTCGGCGGTAGGGTGACCATCACCTCTCTGGAGCTGACGGCTAAGAGTATCCATAACCTGAGCAGTGTTGGTAGTAGAGCCGTGCATGCCATCACGGAGAGCGTCACCGGTCTCGGCCCGCTTGTGGTGCACAGAGGCCAAGGCAACCTCAGCGTTCAACTTGCGGGTAGCGGCATCGAGCTTGCTAGAATCGACCTTATTGGCCTTGGCAATGGCACTGACCTTCTGGAAATTGACCATCAGGCCCTTCATAGCAGGACCAGCAACCAAGTCGAGAGGAGCACCGACCAAGTTAGAGAGCAGAACCTCAGCACCGTTGGTCACGGACTGAGCAAAGGGGCCAAGGGCAAGATCGGCGATATCCTGAGACAATCCAAAGGTTACAGGGTTAAGGGCCTCACCAAGGAAAGCAGCAAAATTGTCAATCTGAGAATCGGCACCAGTGATGAAGGCAGAGATCATATCGGCAGTGGGGTGGCCATCGCCAGACTGAAGCTGACGGCTGAGGGTATCCATCACCTGGGCAGTGTTGGTAGTAGAACCGTGCATGCCATCGCGAAAAGCGTTACCGGTCTCCGCACGAACAACAAAATTGACAGGGGCCGCGTAGGCAATAGAGAGAATGGCAAAAGTAAGAGCTTTAGAGAACTGCATTTTGAAGGAAGGAAAGAAGTTGGTGCTAAACTGGCTGGCATGGCTGCCTTTTGTACTTGATCGGCATGTACAAGGTTGGAGAATTAAATTGGCTTGTCTACTTTAGTAGGCGAAAATTTGGGGTGAATTTGTGTATCAATACTAGCTCTACAGTCTCTGAAATCAAATAGGAAAATGCCAATTCATTGAACAGAATTGTATTTTTTTGATTTCTCCAATGCGGTCGAGCCGTACTTGCTCGAGTACATAGCAGCGCAGTGCTGCATGTAGCTCTGCGTCACTGGATTTAGAATAATTTGACTTTAATCGTAAATAATCAATATTTATGCACGCGCAACTAGGCTGTTGAATTCACGCGAGTAAACCCACAGGTACAAGCAGGGGCAAGCAGTTTTTCTGGGGTAGCACATTGTCTGGGTTGGGTGTGGCTGGGCACTAGTGAGGGACTGGGAGCGAGCTAGAATAAGTACTAGCAATACATGAATAAATCTCTTGAATATGCGAGCCCATCTGATACTGAACTACGTATCTAACTCTATTCCTGGCAGCACGCCGAGGGCCAAGGTGGTCAATTGCTAGGTTTTGTGCAAGAGCAATTGGGCTGGTACATCGCGCTAACGACGTTTCTAGTACACATAAGGCAAAACA
The DNA here is from genome assembly GCA_022577855.1 of Wickerhamiella azyma. Classification (NCBI taxonomy): domain Eukaryota; kingdom Fungi; phylum Ascomycota; class Dipodascomycetes; order Dipodascales; family Trichomonascaceae; genus Wickerhamiella; species Wickerhamiella azyma. The sequence continues at coordinate 70,727 of JAKISA010000019.1, forward strand.
CCTGTAATTTTACCTACATGGCGTAGTTCTTCCCCGCTGTGTGCGCACCCCACATGAAACATACTCGGTGCCGACCCTAACCCTTAATTTAGATTTTGGTATGCACAACTAGGGCAAACTATCGCTGGAAATTTTGCACCTATGGTGCTATTTTGGAATCTGAATCTAAATATTTCGCTTTTTTGCCCCCTGGGTACAATCAATGCATGGCTACCAACAACATTTTGAAAGATCGTGACTAAGACTTTAGGGCTCAAGTCACCAATCTCGCACCACCTTTACATACCCACTCACGAGGAAACCAAATCCACAAACATGGCCCCTAAGGTTCAAGCCAAAAAGTCCGCCAAGATGGCCGCGGCCTTGGCCAACTCCAAGACCCGTAAGAAGAACTCCAAGCGCGTCAAGGATAAGGCCCAGCACCACGTCGTGCTCGACCAGGTCCTCTACGACCGTGTCTTCAAGGAGGCTGCTACCTACAAGCTCGTCACCGTGTCCGTGCTTGTGGACCGCCTTAAGATCAACGGTTCGGTCGCCCGCCGTGCCCTCAACACTCTCTGCGAGGAGGGTATCATTCGCCCCGTCATCTCTCACAGCAAGCAGAAGAGTTACACCAAGGTCGAGGCTTAAATACTAATCTATTTGTGTAAATCTTACAGACTAAAACGGAAGTCGAGACGCCGATTGCCCTTGTCGCAGGTGCTGGTAGTGTAGGCGCTTTGCTCCTCAGCGGTCATAAGCTTCCACTTTTTGTCTCGTCTCTTGTTGATGAACCCATAAAGGGCACGAGTTCCGAGAGTCCAAACCGCGGCGCTGATGCCGATCGCCAACAAGTGCGTGAGACCGCGCTCGTAGCGGGGGGCATCGTCCATGCGTAAAATGTTTGCAGAGATGATACATGCCAGCTGGCCAAAGCAATTGACTAAAGGCAAGGTCAATGTACGCGTTGCGAGCGAATTCGAGTTACGGCTCACCCATGCCACCGAGAGCGGTGATGAGGGCGGGTACGCCAGGGCAACTGTGATGAGGGCATAACTCGCCCAGTAGTCCTTGAGAAACCCTTTCCATAATATCATGGCTGCGATGCATGGAACCGGCCAGAGCGCAGACATGCTAAGCGGCAGCCCAACCTCCTCGATGTATCCCGATACGTGAGTCTGGGTTTGCATGGTAATAATTGTGCCAATGTTGTAGGGGATCATGAGCAGATTGATGGTAAAAGTTGTAAAGCCCATACTCTTGAGAATGATTGGCAAATACGTCTTGACCGGTTGGCACGTAATGTCGAGAAGTAGCCGCGATATGTACATGGGCCACATGTAGACATCACCAATCGCCTCAGCAACTTTTCTGACTGAGAGGCCCTCACGGTTGCTGTTTGCGCCCTTGTGCGGGTCATCTCTGAGCAGCGCATTCACAAGGATGCGCTCCTCGCGGTCGGTGTACCAGCCCTTGGGTCTCCAACTAGTCTTGGTTTGCACCGCTGAGGATGGCATGGCAAAAAATGCAGTACAACTCACAGCAATTGTGAAAAGACCCTCAATCAATAACAGGTACCGCCAGCCACTCCAGCCGTGAGCACCGTGCAAGTGCAGAATTCCATAGGCCAGTAGTGAAGAGACTGCAGAGGTGATTGGATTTGCCAGGTAAAAGTACCCAATTCTTGTGGCAATTTCAGTGTTTGGGTAAAAGTAGGTTAGCCATAGACACATGCACGGGATAAAGCCGCCCTCTAAAAATCCCAAGCAGCCGCGCATAACCAGATATTGTGTTTTCGATTGAATCAAGCACTGGCAGGTGGCCATGATTGACCATGCCATCATCTGTATAGGCATCCACCTGTTTGGTCCCACCTTCTTAGACAAGAGCTGTGAAGGGATCTCAGCCACCATAAAGCAAACAAGGTTGATTGTGTTGCTCAAGTTGTAGTCGTTGGTAGTGAGCTTGATGTCTTCAAGTAAAGTGCCCGAAACAGCATTTGACATGTTATAGCGGTCAATATCCAGCGCAAAAAACATCACAAAGGCAAACAACGTGGCGTACAAGTCGGTTTTCCGCAGCAGCGTCTTGTACTCCTTAGGCGTCCAAGTCAATCCTGGGTCAAAGTGGTGGCGACCCTCATATTTGGCCTCCTCATACTTCTCAGCATAATGTTTTGCGATTAAAGGATCTTCAAAGATGTGGCCCATGCTGGTCGACATGGTTTCTGAGGTATAGGCATGGCGAATTTTTTGTTCAGTATCACTATCGCTCTCCGCTCTCAATTGATAGACGGTGGAGAGCGATTCTGAAGTATAGGCATGCTCAAATCTCTTGTCTGTGTCGCTGTCGCCCTCCAAGGAAATCATGCAGGCACTCTCATAATTTGGAGATTGAGCGGTTTTAATCGCATTTAGAGTTGATTTTATAGAATTAGAGTTATTACAGTTTAGCATCTGATGCCTGCGATGCAATCATTGATTCAAACTTTGCACGTAATTGCAGAGGAATTGCATCGGGAGTGGGACGCCCGTCCTCGCGTGAGACAAAGATATGCACAGAAGTGCCCACGGCGCGCGCGTCATCAGTATGCTGAAACATACCAAACTCAAGCTCGACACTGCTTTTACCTATGCGACGGCACCCAATTCCCACCGTGACGGGCTCGGGCCAACCGTGGACAACGCTGATATATTCGGTGCTTGCCTTGGCTACGAGGCGGCCATACTCGCTGTCAATGGGCGAAAAGCCGTTTTCATCAAGAAAATAGTTGAGTGCGTTCTCAAAAAGGGTCAAAAACACCGCGTGGTTGAGGTGGCCGCCGCCATTATCGAGAATGCGCGTCTCCATCTCTCTTGTCCACGTGTAATCGTGAATTGTGCGTTCTGTGCTTGACGGCATGAAAAGTGGAGGAAGGAAGGTGGGCTGTCACGGGACTTGCAATGTACCCCCCTGTGCATAGCCGAGGTCCGGGGTGACAGCGGGTCCCTTGTGACAGGCCTGGTCCGATCAATTTTGCTGGTGGTGTCGGGTCGACTGGAAATCAGCTGCAGCAATTTTTCCGCGCTCTCCCCAGACTTGCAAGGTCACATAGCCTTTGGGTCATGGGGCCCTCACCTGCGCTACCCTACCCTTTCCGCTTACATGGACCCACGCGTGCGGTCACTGATAGCGCAGCTGCCGGGGTCCGCGGGCAAGCGGGTTGTTTCATATGGCAAAGAGCTTCCGGTCAGTCAGGAGCAGGTCAAGATGCTTATTGCTCTGAATTTTGCGTTTGAGGGCCGCATCACCCACGCACTATCAATAATTGAGCAAGGTCGAGTGGCTGCATATACCTATCAAAAACTCAAATTTTACTTGGTTGAGAATGAGCTTGTTTACTCTCAGGTCGAGGCCTGCGCGTGCGGCGAATCCTGGTGCCGACACTTGCTCGTAGTCCAACTCCTCGAGGCACCGCTCCTGGTGATTACTAGCCGCCCCATTTCAACCGACCAATTTGTCGATTTGGTGCTTGCAAAAAATGGAGAAGCAGCAGCACTGGTTTAATAGGCAACAGCAGCGGTATGGTGGTCTGCATACCGAGGCCACAACCCCTGAGGAATGGGCCGATACGGTCAAGCGAGACACCCTCGCGGCCATGGCGCTCTACCCGGCTACCTTGACTGGGGTGGGCATTGCTATTGGTGAATCAAATATGCGAACCCGTCATGCTCTGATTGACGAGATGCGGGGTGCTGGTCAAGTCGAGTAGGTCGATTGAAGCGGCAAGTTTATTTATTGATTTTTAGGCAAGCACTAGCTCGAGCGCTGTAAATTTCGAGCTAGACTTACCATTGGGGTAATAAACTACACTGGAGTCATGCCACACTTGTCGTCATATCCCTGGGGCATCTGGTGGCGAGCCTGATGTTCAAATAAGTTATCTATAAATGCTAATGCTAATGCTGTTGTGTGGCGCCATACTTTTGCAGAGTCTTTTCGCGCAACTGCTCGCCAAACTTGACAAAGTACAGAGGCAACAGAATCATTGCCAATGCAATAAAGCCCAGGATCGAGCTGCCCCATCCCACAGGGAACTTGGTAGTACCGGTATGCTCGAAAAACACCGTACCAAAAAGAGGAAATGCACCACCAGCCATGCTACGCAAAAAGGTGTTTGAAGCAATAGCAGATGCAAACCGTGTGGGGTAGAGGTTACTGAGGTATGCACTGTAGGACTGGAACAAGATAAAGGTACCAATCGAGAACAAAAACCCACCAGAAATGGGGCCCATCCAGTGTGCGCTAGCGGTTGAGCTCCAGCCAAAGATAAACAGTCCAACGGGTACAAACACAGAGCCAAACACCGCGCTACTACCAAACACATATTCGGGGGTGTTGGGATGGCCCTCAGTGATGGGCTTGACCAAGTTGTGATTGAGATGCCAAATGTACATGACCACTGCCACAAAAATACCAGTCATGAGGCCCACATATGCAACGCCCTCGGTGATGACGGTGAAGTTGTAAATCTCAATAAATACGATGGGAAACGCTTCGAAAAACAGGTAGATGACAGAGTAAAGGAGTGCAAGGTGCAAGTTGATGAGGTCGAGTACCGGCTCTCTGAGGCACATTTGGATAGGGCGCCAAAGGATCTTCTTGATCTCGGCTTTGAACTCGGACTTGTCCTTGAGCAGGTCACCAGGGGCCTTGATATTGGGGTTGCCGGTGATTTGACGAAGACGCTGGGCCTTGCGCATGAGCAATGCCTGCTCCGAGGTCTCAGGCAAGAAAAAAAGCATCAGCGCCAGTGCAACACCAGCCTGTATCAGCAGGTACCAAAACGCCCACCGCCAGGAACTGGCGTGGGTCAGGGCGGCGCCAATAAGCGGACCAAGGTACGGACCACAGACAGCGCCCAGAGACCAGCCCACCATAACATAGCTAACGGCGGGGAAGGTGAACATGTCGCCAAGAGCAGCAGGGCCAACACACAGAGGGGGGGCGGTTGCGAGACCGGCCAAAAAGCGTAGCACGACAAAACCGCCTAGATTTTTGGACAAGGCAGTTGGGATTTGGAATACGCAGAATAGAACTTGACCAACAATGAAGATATAGCGACGACCACCAAACAGCGGGCTCTCGCTCATGGCAGAGACGAAAATGGGGCCAATACCATAGCCCCAAACAAACAGAGTCAATCCAAGCATCAGCTTGACCTGGGTAGTGCCAAAGTAGTCCAACATTTGCACCTCTGCAGGAGTGAAGATCGCAGATGCCATGTATGCAGAGGTTGTCAAGTAGGCCATAATAGCAGTAATGAGGCCCTTTTTGAAAGAAGTCCAATTTTGGGGGTTCTCGACGTCATCTTCACCATCCCAAGTAACCATACAGTAGTCGGTCTCACCCTTCTCAATTTCACTTGCTACGTTTGTGCTCTGGGATTCACGCGTGAATGTAAAGCTCGACTCAATAGTGTGCTCTGAGGGTGTAGAGGCAGTAGAGAGGTACTTTACGTCCACCTTATAGTCGGGATCACAGAGGGGTGGGATCAGAACTTTGCGGCCGGAGAGGTGATAGATCATTTCTCCCACAAGAGAGTCACGAAATGCAGTGTACAATCCAGTCGCAATACCAGGTGCCATTGATACGAGATCAGTGTGGACTTGCTATGGCTTTTATATTGTCATTCGCACTCAACTTTTGTCATGCTCTCGGTATACGGGTCCTGCATTGACATGCATCATTTCAAATTTGGGAGCTGCGGACCATGCATGCATGTAATTTTGTGCATATGTTTCCGAGCACCGAAAACCTGAAGCCCGGCCTTGAACTGCCTTGTAAAGGCCGTGTTTATGTACTGTAACTCATTTCCAGCGCTAAAGTATTATCTTTTACGTAGTGAAAATTGTCCTACTTGTACTTGGGCGTAGAAAGCGGTCTTGAAGGCTAATTGTGGTCCAACTACTGATTCTATGCACCTTTTCTCATACAAATTTCAAAAAATCTGCTGTTATTGCCTATTTCATGTCCCCGGCTATCACGTAATTAACGGCAGACGCGGCGGCGCATATGCGCTTTTGCCGAAGCGACAGGTTAGGGTATACCCGCCAGAGGCTGGGAGTCCCCACAAAGCTGCGACACAAATTGGCCATAACTTGACCACCGTAACTCCTGCTTTTTAAGGATATGTAGTTTTGCACTAGACTTATTGCAGGTTAGTCTGCTTGATTTGCTGCTCTATTTATAAGGATGGCCTGCCTCGCAAAGGTGCTAGTCTTGAACGGATTGGGCATACACAATAGATTAATTGGTATCTTGTAAAGCCTTCATGTCAATTGTAATAAATTTGACTCTAACCTGGAAGATGAGCATTAAAAATAAGAGCGCGGGCGCTTTTTCGTCCACTTTGTCAATTTTACTTTGCGAGCTGCTAAAATCTATGGATCTTTCTTGAGCCTGTTTGAAGCAAACTTTATTGCTGCTCCTGAGGCTCACACAGCTTCAAGCACAACTTCACGGTCTCCTCGCAACTCCTGTGATGCATGGGCCAAGGCGCTCCCTTCACAGCTCACAGCCTCCAACACAAGTTCGCGATCACTCTGCAAATCTTGAGATGCAAAATACAGGGTACCGCCATGGAATCTGACCGCTTTGAGCATAATTTCACGGTCGCTACGCAGCGCTTGGGGCGCACAGTACAGAACGGCTGTATCACTTGAGACTACGGCAAGCAGAAGTTCACGGTCACCATATCATCTTGTACCAAAATCGCCCAGCGGAATATCAAGTTTCATAATGGCCAGCACAAATTTGCGATTGCGACGCAACGCGTCAGATGCATACTCGAGAGCATTTTCATCTTTTTTGATAGCTTCTAGCATGATCTCAGCATCATTTTAGTATTGCAGATACTCATACACATATGCTAGCGCATGTTCATGCACTCGTACCGATGCCAATACAATTTCTGCGGTCGCGTAGTAGCGGCTCGGGCAAGTCAGTGAGGGACAAGGTGCCGGCGTTCAGGCCTGCCAGACAAAAATCGCGGTCATTAAATAGGTCTGTTGGCCAAGACGCAACATCAACAATGTGCAAGACCACCGCTGTAATCATAACCTCCTTGTCGTGACAAAATCCATCGCACAGCACTTCAATATTGCCAATCATGGCAGAGTTTGGGAGATGTTTTAACCACCAAAGTGCTTCAAGCACAAACTCTCTGCTTTTTTCGAAAGTGCTTTCTACAATTTCCCCAAATTCACCGCCATAGAGGACCATCGCCATATTCACATCCCAATCATCCTTGAAAACAGGCTCAATGAGCGGCAAATCGACCACTTTGATGAGCTCAAGATAGACATTCTTATCTTTAAGCACCTCTTGAGGAATCAATGGGTATACCTGCGCTTTCCAGTCCTTCAGCTCGATCAAGTGAGTGCTCCACAGTTTCCAAACATCAAGCTTGATCAAGCTTATAGTATCCATAGGGTAATTTGAGTCATGTGCTGTAGCTGCAGATTCGTACTGAATGTTGCAAAGAGCGTGGATCTGCGTGTAGAGGTCGGTTCGGAGCTGCATCAGACCACCATCGAAGTAGTCATTTTTAAAGTACCACTTGCGTTTCTTGTGACTAGTTTCAACCAAGTAAATGAGGAATCCTGCAGCAATTCCCCTCAAATTATACTCAGCGTATTCGTATAGCGGTTTTGTGGAGCTGTCTCGAACATGGTAAACATCAAACTTTGCCCAGATTGAATCGCTCAAACACACGCGGCGAAACTGACGATTGACCTGGGATATGGTAATTAGCTTGCTCATAGTCGGCTTTGGAATGAGTTCGACTATTTGGTGCAGCACATCATCCGACAGAGGTGGCATGAGGTGAGATGCGTCCGAGAGCAGCTTAATTCTGGTGATATCAGCAAATTCGTATTAGATGAGAGGGTTTTTTTTTCGCAGTAAAAATCGAAAAGGCAAGCTTCTGGCTGGTTTGAAAAGACTTTACACCATTCTGTGCCAGACTGGAGCGCAGTTTTTTGGCTGCAATTAGTGCACTTAACGCTGTTTTTGAGCTAATTTAGCTTTTTGGTAGCTACATTTATAGATTTAGCTTATTGTTTTAGGTAGAAAAGCTGCCAATGGTGCTCAAATGCACGGTCAATTTCACACAATAACCAACTCATAAAGAGCCAGTCTGCGAGCCTGCTTTTAAACTATTCAGGTCCCTTCCACTTTTTCAGGTCAAATTCTTGTTGAATCTTGCGACTAACTTTTCTACAGTTTGGGAAACTTAACTTTTTTTAAACGGCATTAAGCAAAATGACTATATCCTTTTCTCGGCTTTCCAGATATCCTCTCTATAAAAATGTAGTTTTTATCCATTTTAAAAGCTTTTCGCTTCTAACTTTTTGGTCATTGGCTCGACTGCATTGAAAAATTTTGACGTGCATATTTCGTGCATAATCCATTTGACAAGTTTGTCAAAAGTGCAGCTGAGTTGCTCAATCAAAAGCTTTAAAAAAAGTAGTCCAAAATTTTGCCAATGGCCAACTTTACCATTGGGACTTCCCGTTTAAACCTTCGCCTGCGGTCATATCAACTCGCGAATATACGATTTCCCGTCTGATCAATCATAGTCAAACGCGTTAGAGCCACATTCAGTATTACGGTGGGAGACCACGTGAGAACGGGTGGTACTGCAGGTTTATTTTTTGCCTTTTTTGGCCTTTGGCTATAGCCACCTTGAAGCTTGTGGGGCCTTGATTTTTTGTGGCCCAGCGTATGTTTACCCTCGGACCAGCTCCATCGCCTCAATTGGGCGTGGGTATGCGCCATTTGTGCTCAACGTCGGGTCAAGGGGCCGCCAATGGCCTCAAATTCACGCCTCAAGATGGTGGCTGGGAGGATGATAATAAATGCGTTGATTACAATTATGAATCAACAAACATGCAGCGGGGTCACGAGTCTAGGGTGTTGCCACGCGGTGGGGTCGCGCAGTATGGAGTCGCGCTCAACGCGAAAGCAGTTTTGGTTATTGTTAGCCTCAAATCTGAAAATTTACTAAAACTAGCTTATGCGCCTGCTTTTCAAGCATACAAGTCAATTGAGTTGTACACTCAAACCAGCACCTCTACACAACACAACCATGTCCTCCAAACTAACGAAATATATACCTAGTAAAACCAAGAACGAGTCTTGTGACAAGGCATGGTGGCTTTATGCTCTTGCTCCTTTGCAGTATCCCACAAATAAAAGTCCAACAGCACCGAATTGGTGCCAGGGAGGTGGGCCCTGATCTCCTCCACGGCCCAGATCGAGCACCCTCTAAGCTCAATCTCCATTTCTGAACCGCTGGCAAGCAGCTCACCACCACGAATGGCTGCTTCTAGCTCGGGTGAGTAGTCGAGGCACCCCAGCTGCTGGAGAATTTGGGGGACGCGGTAGTCGGCAAACATAGTCACATCGTCAATATCATCAAATTGGCCGTACCCCTGACCCTCAAAGCATGCCCACAAGTCTCCCACGAGGATCTGGGCGCGCTTGAGGATCCGCACAGACGCGTCCTTGTACTCGAAAACATCATTATACGAGCTCATGTTTTTGCGCACTGTTTCCACCAGCGTGGTGGCAGAGTGATTTGTGCGCTCGACAATGTCGGCAAACGAGGTGGCGCCTGCGCGTTTCATTGCCTTGGCAGCCTCGAGCAGCGCCTCGTACCGCTTCTCAAGGAGTGGGATTTCCTCGTCTGTGTAGGAGCGGAAAACGTGCGCCACGAGCTCGAGGCTAAATTTATCGCTCAACCAAAACTCGGGCGAGGTTATGGGGATCCCTTCGTCCAGAGCACGGTTAATGGCGGCCGGTAGCGACCAGTACCCGGTATAATTTTTGCCCTGGTAGTGTACTGTAAACCGCTGAGAGGACGGCGCGTCACTCCAAAACGAAAAGTTGAGGGTATCCACCGTGAAAATCCAATCGACGGTTGCGCTTGATTTGCTCGAAGGGTTTAGCGGGTGCTGTGCCCAAGATTTGGTAGAGTAGTGCTTTGAAGCCATCATTTCGCTGATTTTTGAGGATACAGAGGCACATTTGTGGCTGTTGACCTTGCAGTACGAAGCATTTTTGGCAATGTATTGAGCGCTTGCCCGGACGTCCATGTCAGCTGTGGTGAGGGCGGTGAGGGTGTGAATAGGGTTTAGTAGTGCGTGTATTGCTATGTTATGGACAGATATATGCTTGCTGGTGAGCTGGGGTTGGGTCATGGGCCACATGCATGCATGTGGGACATCAATATATAACGCAGGCGATGCGCCTGATGCGGCTAGGCGATGCGCGGCGCTGCGATGCGGTGCGCGTGCGATGTGCCCTATAAAAAGTCTTAGTCGAGCAAATAGCTGCGCCTTTTGGTAACCTAGAGAACCAACGAGGAGGGTTGCGCCGGCAGCGCGCCCAAACCCTTGCCCCAGTCACAAGGGCAGCTTGGGCACTGGCGCGTTGGTCAGCATTCTTTGGCGCACTCTAGATGGAAGAAAACCGCCACATCAAGGGCCTAGAGTTCCTGCAAGAGGATTATGACCCCACAAACCTCAAGAAGTTAGAGTTGGTAGCCTCGATGAACCATTACAGAAAGGCTGCCGTGTGCCATATGGGCCTTACCAAGGATACCCTGCTCACCAAGTATGAGGAAGAAATTGTTGCCAACCGCCAAGCGTTGCTGGTTGAATGGAACGTGATTGAGCCCAGCGGCCGGAATATTGAGAGCGCGGGGTCTTTGACGCGTCGCGGGCGGGATACCAAGGCCAAGGCAGAGGCCAAGGCGCCCAAAGCGGACGCGAAGACTGAGCCCAAGGAGTCCACCCTCAAACCGTTGGACGTGTCTTTGTCTCCCGCAGGCCCCAGAACGCGCAGCCGGTCGCGCAGCCGGTCGCCTGAGCGCTCCCCTTTGCGCCCGCGTAGCAGCCGCAAACCGGTGGAGGCCATTGCCGAAGAGGACGAGAAGATGGAAATCGAGGAGCTGAAGGCGCCCGAGCCTGCTCCTACTGAGGAGCTGCTCAAGAGCCCGCGCAAGCGCAAGTCGCGCAAGACTAAGGGCGAGGAGCCCAAGGCGGAGCCCAAGGCGGAGCCCGAGCAGCCCAAGGCGGAGCTCAAGGCCGAGCCTGAGCAGGTTGAGGAGCGAAAGAGCCCCAAAAAGAGCCCCATAAAGTCCAAAGACAAGGAGGAAAAGGCCAAAGCCAAGGAAGAAAAGGCCAAGGCCAAGGAGGCCAAGCACAAGACCAAGCGCGCCTCTGCCGCTTCGGAATCCGCCGAAACGAGTTTTTCTAATGAAAATATCTTTCAAAGCGGTAGCACTGCTGGCTTTAAGCGTAAGCGCGACAGCGACGAGGGCGACCGTGGTGCGCGCCGCGTGAGCCGTAAAGATGTGGCCCCGCACAAGCACAAGCACGCGGCGCCGGCCCAAACTTTGCCCGAGAATGCACGCGAGGTGTTTGAGCACGCGCCCGACCTGCAGGCGCCGGCCAACCTGTCGCACGAGCCGTTTGATGTTTCGTACGGGGAGCCCGCCGCGGCCGACTTTGTTGACCAGGTGCTGCAGCTTCCCGATGCCGGCGAGCTCGGCAGCGAGCTGGGTGGTGAGCTGGGCGGCCAGCTGGGGGCTTTTAGCGGCGATTTGGCCCGGATGGCCTCGACCCCCCAGCGCTCATCATTTTTGCCCACTTTCAGTGAGATTTCCTCCAAAGTGAGCGAAGGCATCCATGCTGCCGACGAGTTTGCCGGGCAAATGAACGAGCTCGACACGCCCGAGGTGCCCGATTCCGAGCTGGAGCGCGAGGCCGACGAGCACAAAAAAGAGCTCCAGGAGGACCTGCGTAAGGTCAAGGAGGATGTGGAGAGTTGGGCGGACCGCGCCACCAGGGCCGTGGGTGGTGCCACGCACGCTGTGGGCGGTGCTGTGAGTGGTGCCGGGCGTGCTGTGGGTGATGCTGTTTCGGGTGCAACTCACGCCGTTACCGGCGCCGTGAGCGGTGCTACCTCGGCTGTGACTGGCATCGTTTCGAGTGCTGGGCAAGCTGTCGCAGGCACGACCTCGAGTGCTGCGTCCGAAGTCTCGGAGCACTATGTCTCGTGGCTCAGCGCTCTTGGCCGTTTTGCCGCACTCGTCTTGAAGATCGCCTTATTGAGCATCGCCGTCGTCTTCACCGGCGCCATTATCGCGTCTGGAATCTACCTGCTCGTCTGGGTTCGCCTTGAAAAGATCCACCAAGGCTACTGCGGCACCGAGCCCCAGTCGGTGCGGTACCCCGAATTTCTGTCCAAGGCGACGCTGCCCGAGTTTGAGCCCGTGCAAAATTACCTCTACCAGGTGTTTGAGAGTGTTACACCCAGCTGCACGCTGTGCCCTGCTGAAGCAGACTGTGCGCTGCACCATGCGCAGTGCCGCGGCACGCGCGTCGAGCAGTGGCCACTGAGCAGCTGGCTGGGCCTCGACCCGCTCAACTTTGAATGCGTGGAGGATCCCCAAAAGGTGCGGTGGCTCGGCGAGCTCAAGCGCCGCGCCGTGATCATCCTCAACAACCAAAAGGCTGCGCACGAATGCAGCGGCGCCCCCAGCGCCGAGCTGACCCGGGAGCAGTTGCGACGCGAGCTGTACGCTCGCCGCGCCCACGGCATCGACGACAAGGAGTTTGCCGAGCTGTTTGAGCGGTTGCAGGCCGACCTGGCCAAGAGCGATCCCCAGTACCCCGAGGTTTCGGTGAGGCAAGTACCACTCGCAATCGAGGCACAACTAACCCAGCTCTCTTCAGAAGGTGTCGAGGAGTACACGCTCGAAGACTCGGAGTACACGCTCGCCTTTAGTTCAACGAGCCTCGCAAGCGTCTCCATGACCTGCCGCCTGCGCCTTTGGGGCCGCACCTGGGTCCACAAGCACCGCTTGCTGCTGCGCAAGATTGTGAGCGGCGCTGTGCCGGTGGTTGTGATGCTGCTGGGGCTGTACCGCCACCAAGCGCGCCGCCAGCACATCAAGGCAAAGTACACCGAGTTTATCGAGGTGATTCGCCGGGTGCGCGAGGAGGCCGATGCAGACCAGACCGGCACTCTTAGTGACTATGTGCTTGAGCACACTTTGCTGAGCCAAATTAGCGACAAGGCCGAGCGCGATGTGCTCATTCAAATGATTGAGCGTAATCCGAATGTGCGGGTTCGGCAATTGGAGAAGGACTGCGAGGTGGTGAGGGTGTGGGAGTGGAGTGCGTAGCGTGTGAGTGAGCCAGCAAGTGCAGAGAGCACACAATATACCCCCCTGGGTGCCACCTGGGCGAGCTGAGTGCCCCCCCAACACACCCTCTTGGGCACCCCACGGGCACCCCACGGGCACCCCACGGGCCCCCCCCCCCAGGCCCCCCTGGCACGTGCCAAGGTACTATCAATTTAATTTATACTATGTTCTGTAATACCGGAGCGCCGAGGCGCCTCTGAGGTGGTCCTCTAAAGGCTCTCAGGCTGCTCCGTGGGTGCCCCGAGCCTCCCGCGGGTTACCCACTCGCCAACCCAAAAAGGAAACCACCAACATTAGCGATTCCTCAAACGGAAACAGAAGGCATAACCAGCAGACTTGAGCCCACCTACGAGCCCGCAGATCCGCATGCCTGTATCACGCCTGTGTCAAACATCAGCACCACGACCCCGTACGCACCCCCGTCCTCACCCCCAAACATCCTCCCACGCCACAACGCCACACACGATGGCCAGGTACTTTGCATCCCCGCAAGGATTTGAGTTCCCGGACAAAATATTTCCCAGATGTAGCGTGCTGGAAACCCCTAAAACCCCGCTAGAGCTAGGGAATGTCCTGGAAGCCCAACTGGGGTCCATTGTGGAGCGCCCTCTCGGGGACCGCGTCAAATGGGCTCAAAGCGTCATTCATCAGAGCGAGTTGTACGGTTCAGTGTCGCGGCCATGCGTTGCTAGCGCTTTGAGCCTTGTAGAAGGCGCTGCCACGTCCAACGGCCTTGCTAGCTACCTCGTGGGCAACTGGTCATTATTTGGGCTTTTCGGTAAACCTCGCGACAAGGAAACAGCAAAAAAGTACTACAAACAAGCCATCAAGCTTCATTACAGCCGCGGATGGTACCGGATGGGCGTCAGTGCCGAGGAAAAACGCGACTTTGATGTTGCCGTGAGCCGCTACGAGTCGGGCGCCAGTTTGAGGGATTCCGCGTGTCTCTACCGGCTTGCAGTCGCCCTCCTCAAAGGCCAACTAGGCTTCCAGCAAGATCACGAGCGCGCCTTGGCTCTGTTTGAGCTCGCTTGCGACAACGCCGACGAGGACTTTTGCCAGCCGCTGTACCTGTTTGGCTTGATGCTGTTGGGTGAGGTCGAGGGTGGAGGCCAAGCTTTAAATAAGGGCCGCGGTTTGGACCTGATTTCCCGCGCTGCGGCCCTCCATTTCGCCCCTGCGCTCGTCCGTATGGCCAACGCGTACCAGCACTCTGAGCGCCCTTACGACTACACTGCCGTTTTGAGTTATCTACACTGTGCTGTTCGCCAAGAACGCCATGCTGTTTACCTCAACCGTGGCCCCTCGTTTGCCGGAAATGTCGAGGCCCAGCTCACCAAGGTCCTGCTGTGTGGATCCCCTCCAGCCTTTGCACCGAATGAAGAATGGGCCTACAAATTTGCTGCTGCGAGCGCCGACCTCGGCAACAGCACTGCGCAGTTTGCCCTAGGATACTTTGAAGAGGTTGGAATTTGGGTCAAGCCCAACCCCGAACAAGCGCAGGAAATGTACAAAAAGAGTGCGGCAAATAACTGTGAGGCGGCAAAACAGCGTATAGCCTCGCTCAAGACCCCTTTGAAACGGTCAAACTCGTTGACTAGGCGCGATCACGAGGTGGCGGTGCACCGCCAGCTGTCACGAGGCGAGCGCAAGGAGGAGCGTGCAGATAGGATTGTGATGCGGATGGTGGGTGATAAGGGGCCGGAAAAGCCTCCTTACCCAGAGATCCCGAGTGCCTTGGGCTTGCCCCCTGCTGGTTCAGCCCTGACTGGCCCTGTTTTGCCCCCTTCTGAGCACTCTGACCCTAGCTCCTCTGACCCTATTTTTGTCCCCGCCTCTAGCTCCACACATGCGCCCCGCATGACCCGTAGCCCTGCTAGAGCACTTGAGGCCAGCCCTGCGCTAACAAAGCTGCCATACCCTTCAGCGAGCCCAGCAGCGAGCCCAGCGGCGAGCCCACCCCCTGGGGGCCTCCCGGGCTCCCTCGAGTCGTCACGCGCCTCGGTGGTCCTACCGTCACCCTCCACCACAAACTCGACGCCGTACCCCAGCAGCCCGCCGCGTTCAGTGAGCTACAAGGTCTCGAGCGCTGCTGGGTACCCTGTCACACCCACCCACGGCCGCTCAAAGAGCATGAGCCCAGAGCGCGTGAATGCTCCCGTGACTATGGCCGTGCCAGTGGTGCCCGAAATTCGCGAGTGCTCACCGGGGATTGCGGAGCTCGATCTCGAGCCAAGCGTTAGCCCCGAGCGCCCAATGGCCAGCCCCGGGAGCCCCAGTGGGAGCCCAGGCGCGAGCCCCAGTGCAAAAGGCTCGCATTCGCGCTCGTCCTCACGCTCGCCGTCGCCCTCAAGGCGTAGCCCGCGTGCCCTCTTGTCCAAATTCAGGTCCAAATTCGGTCGCATGGACACGGGGTCCAACTCGAGTCTTGCGAGTTTTGTGAGTTTAGATGCCCCCAGTTTGCCTCCTCAGGTATCTCTGGGGCACCCTCAGCCTCAGGGGCAGGCACAAACTACTCCTGAGCCCAGTGGGCTGTCCAGCAGCCCCCCCAGCGCCTTCCAAGGACCCTTTACAGAACCCGCGCCCGCCCTCACCAAAGCGCACACGTTTGACCAGGCCCCACGCCAAAGCTCGCCTGTGCGGTACTTTACGCCGCCGCCTGCTGCGTGGGGCACCAAAGTCAACCGTAAACCAGCGAGTAATGGCTCAAGCGCCGGCCCAGCGAGCCCGGTGGAGAAGAGCTCGAGCGCGAGTCCTGTTGGTGCGAGCCCAGTGAGGGGTGCAAGTGCGAACCATTCGAGTGGTTCTGCATCGACAGGGCCTGTTATTGCGCCGCGGGCGAGTGCCCAGGAGCTAGCACCTGCACCTGCACATGCGCCAGGGCCTGGGTCCACCCCTGCCTCCTCAGTGCCCTCTGTCCCCGAGAATGCACCCGTGCCCACCCCAATCTCGCTATCCGCGCGCACGCCATCCCCTCAGCGGCCCACGCCGTACCCTCAAGACACTCCCACTGAACTCAAACGCATGTCGGCAACCTCGGTGCGTAGACCACGCCACAAGCACACCCAGTCGAGCGTGGTGCGCCCGAGCGCTTCCAGTGCAAGTGTGGCGGCGCCAAAGCGCAACTTTAGCACTCCTGCAGAGCCGCCAAAACAGTTTACGTCGTTTGACCAGATGGGCATCCAGATTGTTACCGAGGACAAGGCAGGGCCGTGTGTGATTGCATAGTGGCATAGAATAAATTATTTAATAGAGACACTTTCCAATTCCCCCTTTAGCTCAGGGAACGCGGCCGCGAGCTCCCCCGAAAGCACCTGGCTAAACTTCTTTGTGGCCTCGAGTTTACCGTGAACAAACTGGTTTTGCTTGGCCACCAGCTCGACAAATTCGCGTGAGTAAATGTCGGGGTTGCGTCCAGCATCTATATAGTCCAAAATGTCCAAAGGCACATCCACATCGATCGTTTTGGCGCTGGCAGCTATACGCTGGAGATCCTTGACGTAGCGCTGAATATCAAGATCCAAGGCGTTCTTGCTTGTTTGCTCATCAGGATAATCGTGAACAATGATCCCAAGCTCAATTAGCGACTTTATAGCTTGCTGTACATCCTCCTGGAGACCATCCATCCCGCTTAGAAAAGGTCGAATGAGCCAAAGCCAAGGCGAGCAACGGCGGTCTGTTGGTGCCATAAATGCAGTGTCGGGCGCAGTGGCCGGCCTCGTGAGTGGAATTCTCGTTTGTCCGCTCGACGTGGTCAAGACAAAACTCCAGGTCCAGGGGTTCACCAAGATGGATCAGTACAAGGGAGTGTCGGGGACTCTACGGCAAATTGTTCGGGAAGATGGGGTCAGGGGCCTTTATCGAGGCTGTGGCCCGCTAATTCTCGGTTATCTCCCTACGTGGGCTATTTATTTTTGGGTTTACGGCCAGGTTAGAGGCACACACCCGGGGACCTCTAACGACGTGCTTGCGGCTGTGGCGGCCGGTGCAACTTCGACCCTGGTCACAAATCCCATTTGGGTCATCAAGACTCGGCTCATGTCTCAAAGTCGCCACAGCGTAACCCAGTACACGGGCATTTTGGACGCGGCAAAGCGCATGTACCACGAGGAGGGACCCCGCGTGTTTTATTCGGGGTTGACGAGCGCTCTTGTGGGGTTGCCGCATGTTGCTATTCAATTCCCTCTTTACGAGTGGCTCAAGGATAAATTTGGCGCAAAGACAAACTGGTCTGGCTACTTAGGAGCCTCCATCGTTTCCAAGGCAATTGCCTCGACCTTGACCTATCCGCACGAAGTTATTCGCAGCAGGGACCAAATCAAATCAAGCTCAAAGTACAATGGCGTTCTACAAACTTCAATGGTCATCTATAGAGAAGAAGGCTGGCGGGTATTTTACGCAGGACTCGGCACCAACATTTGCCGCGCGGTGCCTGCGTCTGCATTCACGCTGCTCACGTTTGAGCTGGTGTCTGCCCAGCTCAAGGCTCGCATGGCGCCACCCTTGCAGCTTTGAGCTCGCTTTGCGCCCGCGTTGCGCCTGCCTTGCCTGCGCACTAGGTTGTATATTTATCCCGTACGTTCGGTCCCTCATGCGCCATGACGTCAGGTCGCATCCGGTAGCAGCCACGCTGCAGCAAAATTTGCATATCTCCAGCAAACCCCGGGCCCCTGCAAGCGCCGCTGGGCTTGTTCAATGGCATGCCAGCCTTGGAGCTACCTATGCAACGCCGGCTTCAAGCACCACCAACGAAAAAATTTTACCCCAGCCCCCATACCAACTCCAATCAGTGCTCGCGAGTGGCCTGCACAGTGATGTAGTCGGTTGGAATGTGTTTATGCATGCGGGGCAACGGCTGATATCAAGAAAATTTCTACTGTAGCTTTACACTGATATTGCGGACGGTGCTGAAACTACGCTCAGGGTTGGACGCCCTGATGGATGCCGACTGACGCAAGTCTACGTGCTTGCAGTGAAACACGCTGCCGCCTGCTGCTAGGTGATAACCGCTGGACCTACATTCCACCCCCCAAAATTTAGCTCTAGTTGCAAATTTCATAGTTATTTTGACCGCTTTCGGCAGGTCAGATCTGGACGACTGACCGGACGGCCCTGCAGCCCACCTTGTCCGAGCCGAGATTCGTGATTGGCGCGCAAAATTTTTCATTCCGAGTTCATTGTTTGTGAAATTTAGCTAGTTTGAATTCTTGGGGTCTCAAAATTTCCTTGTCTGGTGGCTGTACCATGCCCTACCTGATTGGCAAGTCGACCGACCTGTTGACCGATGGGCCTGCAAAGTCATGCATAAGGGTAAGGGCTGGATCCAAGGTAGCTTGAATTTTCCCGGAACGGGTCGCAAGCGGCGGCGAAATTTCCACATTTAAAAGGGCAGAAGCACAAGATCTATCAGGAAAGCTTGAAGTCGGCGTTATTTGGACGTTCCAGAGTTTGGTCGGTCGACCGTCGGAGTGCTGACAGGCACATCTAGGACCTGTGATTGGTTGAAGCCCGCATAATGATTCCTAAACCGGCTGCATACGGCAGCGGATTATGCGTAAATAAAAACAAACCCTTACCGACCGCATACTTATATAAACCTGGCCCCCTCCCAACCGCCCAACTTGGTTGCTAATACATTCACAATGAAGTTGGTTGTATCTGGATTCGCAGCTTTGCTGATGTTGGCCGGCAGTGCCGATGCCCAGCGTGAGTTTACCACTATTCAGCCCAGCGGTACCTACGATCCCCGTGCGGCCACCGCCATCCAGACTGTTTACCCCAAGCAGCACCACTACGCTAAGGGCCGCTTTGTCGACCACGTTTGGCACATTGTTTTGGACTCTGCCACCTACGAGGACGCCTCGGCCAACTCTGACCTCCAGGCTCTTGAGCAGTACGGCCAGAAGCTGACCAACTACTACGCCCTTGGCCACCCTGCTCAGGCCAACTTTTTGGGTATTGTTGGTGGTGACACTTTCGGCCTTACTGAGGAGCGCTTTGTCGCTCTGCCTGGCAACGTCTCGACCATTGTTGAGTCGCTTGAGGCCAGCCGCGTTTTGTGGGCCCAGTACACTGAGGACCAGCCCTTTACCGGTTACCCCGGTTGGGAGTACAGCAACCCTTACGGCGGCAACTATACCCGTGCCAAGAACGGCTTTATTGCTTTCGACTCTGTCGCCGAGAAGAGCTCCCGCCTCTCCAACCTCAAGTCGTTGGCCAACTTTGAGCTCGACCGCTCGTCTGGCCACATTGCCCAGTGGCTCATGATTCGCCCCAACCAGGAGCACGACGGTTCCACCTCGCTCGACGACGGTGCCGCTTGGGTCCGCAGCCTTCTCGAGCCCATTCTTCAGGACAAGAAGCAGTACCACCGCCACGCGTTCATTGTCACCTTTGCCCACGCTGGTGACGATGCCGACAGCAACCAGGTCTACACCCTTGTTCTCGGTGACTTGCAGAAGAAGAAGCTCGGTACTGAGGACGACACCTACTACGACCACTACTCTATTCTGGCCACCACCCAGGGTAACTGGGACCTGCCCACTCTTGGTCGTTACGACTGCGGTGCTAACGTGTTTGATGCTTTCAACCACAAGATCCACCACAGCAACATTGCCACTCTCCCCGAGAACGGCAACAACGACGTCCTTTCTGGTTACCTCTCGAGCTACGACAACCCCCTGCCCTTCCCCAACGTCAACTGCGAGGGTGCCGGCCGCGTCGGTGTTCTTGGCCGCGTCAAGAAGCTCTGGAAGAAGGTCTCGTACTCCTACTACCAGTGGACTTTTGACTACTAAATCATTTAATCTTAATAGAATCATCTAAGACTTGCTAGGGTGGGTGTGCACCCCGGATGTGCTGCAGCACATTTGGCACTAGTCGGGTGCGTGGGTGCCCAGCTGGGTGCTCAGGGGTGATCTGGTGGGTGAGGCGCCTTGCTACACCTCGGGGTGCCCATCGCACATCTGTATCTACATAGCTAAGAATCAAGGACGCAAGCGGTGAGGGTCGCGGGGGAACAGCGACGAGCGGCGAATGTTACCCAAACCGAGGTAAAACATCACCACACGCTCCAAACCAATACCACCACCGGCGTGAGGAGGCGCGCCAAAGCTAAGAGCCTCGACATACTCCTTGATACCATCGGCCTCAGGGTCAACCTCGTGGTGACGCATGCGCTCAGCCAACAGCTTGGGGTCGTGGATACGCTGAGCACCCGACATGATCTCCTCGCCGCGCATGAAAAAGTCGTACGAGTTGCTGTACTGGGGGTCCTCGGGGTCGGGCATGGTGTAAAAGGGACGGATCGCCAGCGGGAACTTGTCCAAAATGTAAAAATCGGTCTGGTACTTGGCGCGCACAAGCTTTCCGAGCGCCTTTTCCTTCTCGGTGTTGAGATCCTCAAGCTCATCAATGTCGGGGTAACCGTTTTCGCGCAGCAACTTGATACCCTCCTTGTAGTGGAGGCGGACCATCTTACCATCGGCAGGCAACAAAAATTCTTCCTCGGGGTACTGGGCACGCACGGTGGCAATATCCTCGGCGAAGCGGGTCTTGAGCTCGCTAAAAATGTAGACAAACATGTTGGCCAAAAAGTCAACCACCTCGTGGTAGTGCTCCTCAAAGGCCATCTCCATATCAGCACCCACAAACTCGGTCATGTGACGGTGAGTGTTTGAGTTCTCGGCGCGGAAAACGGGGGCGACCTCGTACACACGCTCAAAGTCGGCGGCAATGAGCATCTGCTTGTAAAACTGGGGGGACTGGGCCAGGTAGGCGTTGGTATTGAAGTACGAGACCTTGAACACGTTGGCACCGCCCTCGCTAGCAGCACCCAGCAGCTTGGGAGTGTGGATCTCGGTGAACTTGTGCTGGTCGAGGTACTCGCGGAACAGCTTGCCAATGGCGCCCTGGATGCGGAAAATGGCCTGGTTGGTGGGGGTACGCAGGTCAATAACGCGCGAGTCGAGGCGAGTGTTCAAGTTGACCACGGGCAGACCGAGCTTTTCAGCCTGCTCCTCGCTACGCAAAGCGTCCTCAATCAGGATGGGCAGCTGCGAGGGGGTCTCGACAATCGAGTGGATCTCGCTGATTTGAATCTCGGCGTCCTTGACAGTGGCAGAGTTGACCGGCTCGGGGGTAGCGGCCACAGTGCCCTTGATCAGGACAATACTCTCGAGACTGAGGGAGCCGGCCCATTTGACCATTTGTTTGGAAATGGTGTCCTTGTTGACCACGACGAGCGCTTGCACAAGACTGGACTGCTGGCGCAGGCTCAAAAAGCACATTTTGTTGCCCTGGAGGCGCGACGTGTGCACGCGAGCGCGGATCAGCACCTGCTTGCCCGCGTCCTTGGCGCTGAGATCGCGAATGTTGGTGCGGATCTGGCCAGTGCGGTCCGAGTCCTTACTCTGGGCGAGCGGCAACGCACCGTACCGACCCTCAGAGTAATCCACATCGGCAGCGGCGCGGGCCTGCTGCTCCTGGGCCTGCTTTGCGGCCTGGGCGGCCTTTTTGGCCTCCTTCTCCTTCTCCTTTTGCAGCTTCTTGAGGGCGTTCTTGCTAAGGGGCTTGCCATCCTCACCAAGAATAACTTCCTTCTGCTCTTGCTTGGGCTCCTGTTGGCTCTCGAGGCTCAACTTTTCAGTCTTTTCACTAAGGTCAGACATGTCGGTGAGAGATTTAGTCAGAGCTCATGCCACTATAACCCTCCTGGCCCAGAGCCTCAGGGCTCAGGTGATGAGCAATATCTAAGAGTCACGATATTCTATAGAATCAACCTCGAGAATAAATTTGCCTACCTTGTACTCCTCGCACGGCTCATAGCTCACAAGGTAGGTCCAGCCAAGATATTCTCCACAACTAAAGCACCGCAATTTCTCAATCAGGTACTCTCCAGTAGACATTAAAGACCTCCGCCGACCATATCGCTTGCAATTGCTCACATGTGCAAAGAGCTTGGCCCTGCCGCGCTCGCCCCTAAAATCATCGCTGATCACGTCGCACCCATTTGCAAGGTGCGTTGCGCACTCGCGGCACCGCCACACCCCTGGCTGGGCTTGGAACTCAAGGCTTGGAATACCCATCTTGTTATCAAGGTTCCGTCACGGGGTCCCCATGGCCATTTCGTCACGGGATCCCTGTCACGGGATTCCGTCACGGGACTCAAGCCTCGTCACGGGGTCGTCGCCACACCGCCACGAGAGCTGCACCGTTGCGCTCCCTTTGCTCTGATCTTTTTTGCCAAGAGCTTGCCAAGGGCTTGACAGGCCTCCTTACCCCACTAACGTTTTACATGCTACCTAAAGTGTTTTGGGTCGCCTGACTCAATCTTGGCAAACTGCAACAAGGCGGGCAACGCAACGCCTTGCGCCTCGCGCCTCGGCCAGCCCCCTAGAATTATTCTTTCAAGAAGGAAATTGATTTCCCCTTGTTGCTGACCATCCAAGCCCCAGCGCAAATCGCTTGCCGAGGGGCGAAATTGAAGTGATCGTCGCCGATCTTAAGAGTGTGTAACACGCCTTGGATTAATCCTTATTTCTAAAGATTTTTGAGCCCACCATTTCTTGCAAATATGTGAGCAATCACATGCTGTGGGGGCCTTGCAGGCTATGCCTTGTGATGCGGCTGATCTGCAAGGGCGCGGGGGGGCTTGGGAGCAAGTGGGTCCTGCGAGGGATTTATTTTCTAAGGGTGCTGCAGCGCAAGCGAGCAATCTTGGAGCCGCACAAGAGATGTTTGATTTATAGACTTTACGATTTGAGATGTTTGTTTGAAACACAGCTGAGGCTGCGCCAAAATATTCCGTGCGGCTGTGCGAAAATTCTCATGTACTTAAAGGTGCATAAAAGTCCCAACCAGGTGCATAATCTGAGTTGTAGTAAACAAACCCAACGCATCTAGCTGGCCGGTTCAGAATCGCACCTCGCTAGCTTCTTTTTGGGGCTGGGCCTGAACGGCATCACTGCAGATGTCAGTGACGTAACCGCTTTCTGCATCCCCTAGCCCTGCATACAGGCACCCTTATTGTCCGAGGGTGGGCAAGGCAAGATCCACATCGGCGCGTACCGCATTTCTACGCGTCCTAGCGACACTCTAAGCAACCCACTTTAGTCTATGGATCGTTGCTATGCTGATTGTTGAGGCAGGCGACTTGAAACTCTACATTCCTCAGTCATCGTAACCAGGGGCAACCTTTAAGAGTCGTATGCATAGCAAGGGCTTATGCATGCAGAAAATTTAGGATCATATTTATATAGCGCATGCACTAGCTTTAGGCTTCCCCATGGCTGATACTTCACAGTGTGGAACCGCTAGCAATAGTGGCTCTGTTCAAACTGTGGTCACATCGTTTGTATACAACGGTGTGATTGCTATTGTTTTCCTCATTTTGCTAGTTATTCTGCGCCCTCGCAACAAAAACGTTTACGAGAAGCGTATGGTTTCCAACACAATTGCCGACGAGGACCGCCCTCGCGCCCTCAAGAGCGGCCCGATCGCGTGGATCCCCGATCTGTTGACCCGCCCCGACAATGAGCTTGTTCGCGATGTTGGTATCGATGGCTACTTCTTTTTGCGCTATTTGAGGTTTATGCTGATTATTTGCGTGTTTGGTACCGTGTTTTTGTGCGCGCTTTTGCTGCCCCTCAATGCCACGGGCGGCTGCGGTGCCCAGGGCTTTGATATGTTGGCGTTTGGTAACGTTGGCGATTCCAAGCGTTACTATGCCCACTCGCTTGGTCTTTGGGTGTTTTACCTGGTTGTGCTTTACCTGATTTACCGCGAGCTGCTCTTTTACACCGGCTCGCGCCACGCCCTGCTCACGTCTGAGTCGTACCGCACTCGCCTTTCGTCGCGCACCATTCTCGTTAATGGCGTGTCGCGCAACCTCATGACCGAGGAGTACTTTAGGTCCATCTATTCCGGTGTCAAGTACGTGTTCCTTGCTCGCAACTCTGCGGAGCTCGACAAGCTCATCAAGGAGCGCGACGGGCTCGCCAGCAAGGTCGAAGCAACCGAGAACAAGCAGCTGACCAAGGGCCTCAAGGCGCAGGCCAAACTCCAGAAAAAAGGTAACGACGAAAAGGGTGCACTCAGCTCGTACCTCAAGAAACCGGCCACGTTCCGCCTCAAAAAGTATGGTCTTCCCATTGGCGAAAAAGTCGAAACTCTTGAGTACTGCAAGACCAAGATTCCCGAACTCAACCAGCAAATCACCAAGTTGCAGACCAGCCGCGAGAGCCACGATCCCTTGCTCGCTTGCTTTGTGACCTTTTACACCCAGCGCGATGCCGAGATGGCGTGCCAGACTCTGGGCTCCAACCAGCCGTACCACCTGACTCCGCGGTTTATTGGTATTACTCCCGACGAGGTTATTTGGAAGAACCTCAACATGCCGTGGTACCAGCGCATTGTGCGCAGCTTTGGCGCCTCGACGCTTGCGTTTTTGGTGTGCATTTTCTGGTGCATCCCCACTGCTTTTGTTGGTTTCATCTCCCAGATCTCGACTATTGAGAGTATTCTGCACTTTTACTGGCTTAACAACCTGCCCTCTGTCCTCTTTGGCCTGATCTCGTCCATGCTGCCCACCATTCTGCTGGCCGTGCTCATGATGCTGCTTCCGCCGTTTATCCGGTGGATGGCCCGCGTCAGCGGTGCCCCCAGCACGATCCACGTCGAGTACTTTACCCAGCAAGTTTTCTTTGTGTTCCAGATTGTCCAAGTGTTTATTGTCACCACTCTTGCCTCGTCCATTCTGTCGACTCTTGAGGAGCTCCTCGACAGCACGGACCCGGGAAGCATTATCCTCAGCGTGCTCTCGACCAAGCTGCCCCAAGCGTCGAACTTTTTCCTGTCGTACATCATCCTGCAGGCTTTGACCGTGCCGTTTGGCGCCCTGCTCCAGATTGTTGCTCTGCTGTTGTTCCACGCGCTCGGCCGCCTGCTCGACAATACTCCTCGCAAGCGCTGGACGCGCCGCAACGTGATTGGCGGTGTGGGCTGGGGTACCGTGTTCCCCGTGTACACGTGCTTGGCGTGCATCACCTTTTCGTATGCTGCGATCGCACCGCTCATCTTCCCCTTTAGCATCCTGCTGTTTGGCTTTACCTACTTTGCGTTTGCAAACAACCTGCTCATGGTCAATGGCCCCACCAACGGCCGCGGCATCTACTACTCGCGCGCCCTCTACCAAACGTTTGTCGGCATCTACCTCTCGCAGGTGGTGATGATTATTCTGTTTGTGTTTGCCAAGGCGTGGGGCCCGGTTGCTATCACTGCAGTCAACATCTTTTTCACCATTTGGTGCCAGACCCACTTTCAGCGCGCATTCCAGCCGCTGCTGTTTGCTCTGCCCGAGAACTTGCTTGTCAAGCAAAAGGTCCAGGCCAACGACGGTGCGGGCGCCGGCGCGGCGGTGGGCACCTCGGTGTACAACCCCAAGCAAAGCTTTGAGGGCTCTGAGCACGCACCCACCTTGTCTGGCGCTGGTCGCCTTGGTGAAAAGGAGTCGGCCGATTCGGCCGGTCTCATTGAACGCCAAGAACAACAGTTCACCCCTAGCAACATCCCCAGTGAAAGGGGTACTCTCATGCAGCGCTTCCTCAAGCCGCACCTCTACTACCAAGCAGATGTGCTGCGCAAGCACCTGTTTGACCACCCCAGCTTCAACAATGCTCCTGCCGCGCCGAGCGCCGATGTCGAGAGCACTGCCTACTTTAACCCGGCATTTAAGGCAGACAACCCGGTTGTTTGGTTCCCTGCCGATCCCAATGGCTGGGCCGATGAGCAAATGGACGAGCTCCGCCGTTCGGATATCAATGCCTACACAACCGGCGCGCGCTACGTGGTGAATGAAAAGTTCAAGACAAACTTTGAGACCAGCCGCAACATTGTTGATATTCCTGTTTATGCTGCCGATGCTGGTTTCTAGGCGCATCGTCTTTCCTTAATAGCTAGATCTTATCTTTACAAAAACATCGTGGGGACCTAGCCATGGGCACCCAGGTCACCACCGAGGAACTCACTCCAAGCCTCCCCAGGAGACTCCCACACTTTCCAAAAAGCGAACAGCGCCGCTACGTGCAGCAAAAATGTCCGAACCCAGGATCGAACTGGGCACCTCATGCGTGTGAAGCATGCGTCATAACCAACTAGACCATCCGGACTTGTTGAAGCTAACTTGACGAGGTTTAGCCGGAGCAAAGGGCCACATTTAGCAAGCTATACGCGTTGTCAAAAATGTTTTGATAGGGTCTTTGCACGGTTGTTTTGACATACCAGAAAGGTGCATCAGAAGGGTCTGAAAATGATCACAAAAAAGAGAGCCGTAGAGTGTGAAACCCACGAGATAAAAGCTAAAAAGAAAAATGGCTAGAGACGCGCTTCAAAATACCTTGAATAGTTGTGAAAAAGGGTAAAATATCCCAAAACATTATTTATTTTTGACATATCGAGTACTTTGAAATTTGGACCCTTTGACAGAAACTTGTTTAAATTGGGCTCAATATGTGTAGTGGGCTTGAAAACATTGTTTGCACGGACAGTAGACCGCATACATGCTTGCATTGGCTCCAAGAGGACATGTTTGGCACCGAATTCTGTGGCCAAACTCTGTAGCCTACATTCCACCTAAAAGCTATACATATGACCCTCCCACTCACCCACCGGCACACTGTGGCATCAAGGCGGTCACTGCTAACACCAGGATGAAGCAGAGACCGGACCTAGCCGCTGAACTTGGTACCGCTCAAAACCCAGCTGGGTGCTGGATGGCCCTAGCTCTCTTTTCGTCATAGCGCGTCATGAAAAGATCTAATGCGCTTAATTTAGTCATAAGCTGCGTCAAGGTCTAGCGTACGAAGTGAGCCCCCATGCCCCATGTCCTTCCTGTCAAGCTTGGCGAAGTGAAACCGCAGCAAATCCCCATAATATCGCATACTAGGCTCGAGGTGCTCAAGAGGCAACACCCAGTCAAGCTTTATCAGCTTTAGCACTTTTTCCTTCTCGCAAAGAATTTTGGGCGAATTTCGAGGCATGGGGTAGCTCGAAATATTTGTGTGACAGGGGTCAAGGGCGGCATATGCTAGATCTCCCAGTCCTCTTGGAGCTCCTGCGGAATGTAGTGAAAAGCAAAAGGAAACTTTTGCAACATTTTGAGAATCACTTCACGATCGGAGCGAATGGCCTCTGGTGCAAACTCGAAGGGGTGATACTCATCCACCTCTTCCGGATAGTGATACTCGCAAGCACTCTCAACATGGGCAAGGAACAACTGCTTGTCGCTCCTCATTGCAAGACTGAGCCTCGAGTACAGCTCATAGTTGAGGCTCACCGTATGCGGAGCAACCTCGGCATCGTTGAACAGCTCTAGCGAAAAGTACCCGTCATGACCGTCGTTTTCGAACTTAAATACATGATGTGAACTGCAAAGTAGAGCTGCGGCGCGATCACTCTCGTACATAGAGTCAAGGCCAGGCTAACACGCTCCTGCCTTGAGCAGCGCATAAACGAGCATAAACGAGTACCTTATTGGAGGTGTGTCGATATAACAGAGATTGATCTCCAAAAAACTTGGCTGTTTGTTGAACTTGGTTTTGCATAGAGCCCAGAAAACGAGTCCGGCGCAAAAAACAAACTGTAATGCGGTTGCAAGTTCAAGCCATAGCGAAGCCTGATCAGCGCATAGTAAAAATTGGAAGGCGGACACTCTGAGAACAAAATCGCACTCCTCCAGCGAGAATAATGCGAGCCTCTTTAATGGTTATGGTCCTGAGCGCGGTGCACACACTCTCTGCATTTACCAGGCTTGCAAACTTCAAAGCTCGGCCCGTCTGGGTAACTGCAGCGAGTAGAATCCCCTGGTTTCCTCTCCGTCCGCGACGCATAACCATCAAGTCCAGGATCTTGTGACGAACAGCCGCTAGGCCGTGTTCCTTTCGCAGGAGTTGGGCAACAAAAGCTGGTACAACAATGCCAGACCGTGTGGTTTCGCACACGCCAAACTTTGCAATGTACCGCAAAACGAGCTCCATGTCGAGTAAATACTCTGGCAAAATGCGCCAAATATTATTGGCGAATTTTGGGTTGAGTTGAACTAGCCTGAACAGCCGTTCTCGTGCGTGTGGAGTTGTGCTGACAAAACTTTCCACAAATTGTTTGCCAATGGACCACTGTTCACTTCTTGTAGCCTGCTCGACTGCTGCTCCCAGTATGGTCTCTTGACTTGCGCGCTCGGGCACAAACTTCCACATGTAGAGGCTGCCCTCAAGTCCGTCTGAAGCTAGGGTGCAAGAAGTAAAGCAAATAGCTTATCTTCTAGGAATTGACTAGGAATTTGCCTGGCACTAACATAGTAGAGGGCTAGCTCAAAGGTGAAGTCTTCAATGCTCTCGTCGTCGAGCACTTGCGGGTGTCTTGATCCATAACCACTAACATTTCCGACTCATAAAAAGCGCAGGCCAGCTGTGGCAAGGGGCATCTGATCGGCTTAACCAACGAGAACGAAGATGTTGTTCGGACGAGTTGCTCCGGTAAATGCCCTGGTGACAATGAAAAGCGACGGGTACTGAGGGCCAGAGCTAAATACGATTATGGGGAATAGATGTGGTGGCCAGTGATGAGCAATAGATGATCTTGTTCCCATATCCGACTTATGGCGGGCATGAGCCCGTACATGGTAGTGAGTAGTTTGCTTGACTATGTACCACAACATTTGTGGCAGCACCCTGCATGCTACCCCCGCCTGAATAAAGAGGGATCTGATCAACTGGGAGCGAGCAAAATACTGTAGATTTGTTTTTTAGATTTTTTTTTTATTTACAACTAAACAGATACTACTATATGTGGAGACATAGATCCAAGCCAGGACGAGGTGAGGCTGGTACTGGTACTATCCCTGCTCAGCCAGTTCATGCGGAAGAGAAAAAAAACCCAACTAGTAGTCGCTATCGTCATTTTCAACCAAACGAGGGTCAGTTTCACGCAACACACCCGTAACAACCAAAAACCGTTCAATGTCCTTGAGGTTGGTAGATTCGCCGCCAATGGTATTGAGAGTCACGAGTTGGCGCACCATTGTGCCGTTTTTGTAAACAAGGATGGTAGGGGTCTGATCCAAAGCGTATTTTTCATTGATTTGACGGCAATCAATTTCCACAAACTTGATGTCTCTAAACTTGGCTGCTGTGCGGCTGAGGAGCGCCGCAAGTAGCCGGCTTTGAAGCGAACTATCGCCACGAATATGCAAAATTACCGGTACCTCTTTGCTTGCAGTGGTAACCTCTTGAGTGTACTCTGGCTTGGAGATGCGTACCACCTCACCAAATCGTTCCTTGGAGGCTTGAGCCTTGAGCTCTGCGATACGTTTTTCACGGTACTCTTGGATAAAAGCTTCGTCCTCAAGTCCATCCGACTCGAGCTCGTCTAGTTCGTCGAGGGTGGCACCCTCGAGGCGGTTTGCGTGAGCCGACTCGAGCGCTTCCTCGAATGCCTTTTCAAGCGCTTCGTTAGGATCGGCGGCCTTTTGGGGCAGGATGCCGTACTGCCGCAGCATATCGTTCCATTCGGTATCCTCGTTAGGGTCTTGCATGTGTCAGGTCAGGTGAGATGGGTGTGTGGATATATAGTGAAATTTAGGTTGAGGGGGCAATAAAGTGCTTGAATATCGACAAGTTGAGGGGCGTGGCGCTCGCTCGTCCAACAGGTACCCCACGTTTCGGGTGGCTTGCTGGGGAAGGGGGCTCTGAAAGACTTGCCAGCCGTCACTCTCCGCCGGCAGCCGTCAGGGCTCGCACACGCTCGCGTTATCTGTTCTAAGCAGTAATACATAGCCTAATAAAATTAAGCGGCAAAAGCCTCGGGGAAGTTGCGGATGTTCTCGTCAAGGGAACCGTGCTTGGGCAGGAACTTGACGTAGGCACCATCGTCGCGAACCTCACCGTTCTGGCGGCGCTCGACGTACTCCTCGCGGTCAAGAGGGGTGAAACCCCACTTCTTGGAGATGATGATCTTCTGCTGACCAGGGAACTTGTACTGGCAACGACGGAGAGCCTCAACAACAACGGCCTTGTTGGAGTCCTTTGTGCGAACAGAGATGAGGACCTGACCGATCTTGACGCGGGCGGCAAGACCAGCGGGCTTACCCCAGGCACCACGCATACCCTGCTGCAGACGATCAGCACCAGCGCACGACAACATTTTGTTGATACGAAGGACGTGGTAAGGGTGGACGCGGATGCGCATGTGGAAGGACTCACGGCCAGACATCTTGGTGATGTACTTGTTGCACGAGATACGGGCGGCCTCAAGAGCCTCGGAACTCAGCTGCTCGAGCTCGTTCGAGACGAGGTGGACGCACAAAGGGAAGTCGTCAACAGAGGCGCGCTTGCGGCCAAGGTCGTACGAACGAATCTTGGCGTCGGGGACACCACGGTTGTAACGAGACTTGGGGTAAGGCTTGTTCTTGCAGTAGCGGTAGCAGCGAGCGGGACGACGAGCCATTTGGAAGTGTACGGAACCGTTCCGAGTATATAAAATGAATGGGTGTGGCAATGCTGTGCCCTAAGCCCTAACGGCTGGTGGCGCAAAGTCATCACATTTATAATCAAGACCGCATGGCAATTTGAAATCCGAATTTGAAATTCTTTGTGGCGTATTGCTGTGGCGTGCATAGCACCCCAAGCACCTGCTTTAAGACCCTCGTGCGGCTTCATACTTGGATAAGCACACGCAAGCACGCGCAGAGCCGGCGATAATGCAAGACCCTGGGGAAGCCCCTTGGGGTGGGTGCGTCTCAACCTAGCATAGATAACAGCATCTCGACTCGCTCCTTGACCTGTTCCAAATTGGGGTTGGAATTGCGGAAACTGAATTCTGTCGCCTTGTAGCACAATGAATAGCGTGTTTTAAAGTCATCGTCTCGTTGATAGCCCCTCATCCGCATGGCACCCAGGGTGACCTGCTGGTACAACTGGGTCAAATCTTCGCGCTTTTGCCGTGGGGGCTCGGGTTTTGCATTGATTGGAGGCTGAAATTTTGATTTGGGCCGGGGTTTGAGTTGCAAGGGCCGCGCATAAACACTGTCGCCAGTAAAGTAAAACATAAAGTGGTCATACTGGTCGGTCGGGGCACACGAGGCCACGAGCCCGAGATCATTTGCCTTGAGTTCACCAAAATACTCTATAGTACGCTCATCATCGCTGTAAACGTTACACTGAGGCCCCCTAATTTTGTCGAGGGGAGCATGGCTTGTGCGGCAAAAGTTTGAAAATTTGAGCTCGAGGCCCCCCAGCTCAAGCTTGGCCGATGTCCAGAATTGCACCTTGAGGCTCGGGCTAGGGTGGCCAGGCCACACAGCATCAAAACTGCCTTGCCATATAAGCATAGTTGGGAGTTTGTTTGTCTTAGCAATGGGACTGTTTTCTCGCAACAAGGAGAGTCCCATCCTGCAGCGAGGCTACGACGAGGCGTACAACTCTAGTTTGCAGTCGATTCTCAAAGAGGGCAACCACGAGTATGGCGAGGCCTTGGGGTCGTGGCGCACCACCTTGGCAACCATCAATCAGTGCCTCATGCAGGTTGATACCTACAACCTCAAGAGCAGTACCGACAAGGCGCTGCTGCAAAACATCAAGGATATCGAGCGGCAATGCGCCGACCGTATTCGCTACCTCGAGCTCAAGACCGGCGGGGCCATAACAACCAATCCGTACGGCACTGGTGCACCTTCGGGATCAAGCGCAAGCGTGGTCAAGAGCAGCGTCTCGCGCGTCGCGGTGGGTTCCAAGAGCCCCAACCCACCAAAGACGGCCAGGGAACCCTATGGTACCCACGAACCGGTGGCTCACAGCAGCCCCGAACCGCCGCGGCACTCTGCAGATGCCGGCCGTTCCAAGCGCGCCCAGCAGCCCAGCAAGTCGCAGCCGACCCTGCCGCACGAGTACATTCAAAATATTAGGCGCGAGAAGCAGAGCTCGAGCGCGGCCAACCTGGCGTGGGGCCACAAAAAGTCCCAGTCGCAATCGTCGCCACGAGTGGACGATGGGCTTTGGTCCGGGTTTGATGGCATCCAGCGCAGCGATAGCGGCGCTAGCCACCGCGGGCGGCTTGATCCTAGCCCGCTGCTCGAGTCTGCGCAGCAAAAAGTTGACGCGCGCGGTGGCCCTCCTCCTGAGCGTGAACGCGACCGCGGCAAGCGCCAGCAGCAGATTGCGCAGCAGCAACCGCGAGCGCGCTATGTTATTACCCGCAATTCGCCCCAGGTGCGCTCGGAAAGCCCTCGCGGCTTGACGGTCGGCCAAGCCATGGCCGCGAGGGGCACCGGTGCTGGGGCCCAGTCGGCCGCCGCTGGGCGCCGCTCAGGTGATCTCAACCGCAACGGCAGCCAACCCGAGCGCGTGCTCGCGTCTGGCGCCCCCCAAGAAGCAGATACATCTCTCGACTCGCTCTCCGAGTGGGACCGCCAAGCCCTCGAAAAGGTCAAGGGACTGCGCGGAGTGGACGAGAATGCTGCCAAGCAGATTTTGGCCGAGGTGGTGCTCAAGGGCGACCCCGTGCGCTGGGACGATATCGCCGGTTTGAACCAGGCCAAGTCCTCCCTCAAGGAAACGGTTGTGTACCCCTTTTTGCGTCCTGACCTCTTCAGCGGGTTGCGCGAGCCCGCATTCGGTATGTTGCTGTTTGGCCCCCCCGGTACCGGTAAAACCATGCTTGCGCGTGCGGTTGCAACCGAGTCTCACTCGACTTTTTTCTCCATTTCCGCTAGCAGTTTGACCAGCAAGTTTATGGGTGAAAGCGAAAAGCTTGTAAGGGCCCTTTTCCAAATGGCCAAGGCGCTTGCCCCCAGCATCATTTTTGTGGACGAGATTGACTCGATTCTGACCCAGCGCAGCGATAGCGGCGAGCACGAAGCCTCACGCCGTATCAAGACGGAATTTTTGGTCCAGTGGAGCGATTTGCAGGCGGCCGCCTCGGGCAAGGCCGAGAGCGATGTGCGGCGCGTCCTGGTTTTGGGCGCAACCAACCTGCCGTGGGCCATTGACGAGGCGGCGCGCCGCCGGTTTGTGCGCCGCCAGTACATTCCCCTTCCCGAGGACGAGACGCGCCGTGCGCACCTGCTGAAGCTGCTGATCCACCAAAAGCACGCGCTCGTGCCCGCCGACGTGGACACATTGGTGCTCAAGACCCGCGGGTACTCGGGAAGTGACCTCACAGCGCTGGCCAAGGACGCGGCCATGGGCCCGTTGCGGTCGCTGGGAGATGCTCTCCTAACAACCGACCCCGAGAGTATTCGGCCCATGGACCTAGGTGACTTTGTCGAGAGCATGAAGACCATTCGTGCCTCGGTCTCGCCCGAGGGGTTGCGCGAGTTTGAACAGTGGGCCGAGAACTTTGGTTCCAGCGGTGCCTAACGCGCGCCTGCGTATCTTTATCATGTATAATATTTAATTAATGGTTCCATGCCACATCCCCGTCCTGAGCAGGGCGCTTAAGCCGCCAATCATCGGGCCATTCCCCTACCCATTTGAGGGTACCCTGAGCGGGCCAGGGGGTGCCCCCAAGCAGCCACGCCTCAAGCTCACGCTAGCGCTTACGCTCACGCCTGCGCTGCTCATATCAACGGGCCTGCTCCTCCCAATGCGCAGCATCAAACGACAGCTTGTGGTAGTCGTAGCGCCTCCCCTGCAGAAACTCAGATACATAGCACCAATAATACTTGTAGTACTTGTTGGCATCACCAATATTGGCCACTATGCGCTTGCCTCGACCAACCGCTCCTCACCCGGCATACTTGCGTTGCTGGTTGCCATAGCTGGCCTTGCTCTTGCACTTCATCAAGCACGCACACTTGTTGCGCGAAGTCGTGCAAAACCGTTTGCTAAGGATCTCACGAATGAGGCCCTGATTCTTGACCGGAGTCCCCTTTGTGGTCTTGTACCCATTGAGTTCCCACTTCTCATAGTTTCGAGCAAGGGCATCAAACGCAAGCCATGAATCGGTCATGATATGGTAGTGATCATGCTCCCACTCATCGCTGCCACTATATTTTGCCTGGTCTATAATCTTAAGCGCTTCAGGTACTGCCACAAGCTCCCCACAATTGTTGGACAGCTGTTCCCCGGCAACCGAGCCATATGCGTTTCTCTTGTCACAGTCGCCAAACAAAACAGCCCAGCCCACAGCGACGTCTGGAGTACCAGCAATTTTGCAGCTACCATCAACCCAAACGTTTGTGTGACGCGCGTGCGAGCATTGGTCAATGGTGCAGCTCATGATTGATGGCCTGATGGTCTGACCTTATAAATTAATTTTCATGCAAAGCCCAAAGCGTCAAAAGCTCGAGCAGCAGTCAGATCTAGTGGTGAATCAAGCCGTGCTCGATTCCCGTGACGAGCTGCGCGACTCGATCGCCGCATCGCAGCCCTACAAGTACGGCGTGATCAGGAACTTGATTCACGACCAGGTTTTGAGGGATGCTCGCGACGAGATCATGAAAAATATCTCTTTTACCGAGAAAGAGACTGATATTTACAAGGTTAACCAAACGGGCGACCTGGCAAACCTTCAACGGCTGCCTGGTGCCGAGCGTGAGTTGCTGCAAAACTTGTGCAGGGTCCGTGACGCTCTTTATTCGCCCGAATTCAGAGAATTTATGAGTTTTACTACTGGCTGTGGTCCATTGAGCGGATCTAAACAGGATCTCAGCATCAACATGTACACCAAGGGCTGCCACCTTCTCAACCACGACGACGTGATTGGTACACGCCGCGTGTCCTACATTCTCTACCTTACGCCGCCTGATGACCCCTGGCAGGCCAAATGGGGTGGTGGTTTGCGCCTTTTCCCCACCGTCAAGCCTGGTGTGCCCGAAACAGACTTTAGCGTCGTGGTGCCTCCTCAATGGAACCAAATGGCATATTTTAAGGTCCAGCCCGGCCACTCATTCCACGATGTCCAAGAGGTGTATGCAGACAAGGAACGGCTCTCGATTTCTGGATGGTTCCATGCTCCTCAAGAGGGCGAGCCCGGGTACAGCGACGAAAAGGAGGAGCACCTCGACAAGGCCACCCTTGCCCAGCTTGAGCAGCTTGAACAATCTGAGGATTTCGAGCCCAAACTCAAGCTTACTCCAGTAGCTGCCTCTGAGGGTGACCCCAAAGAGTACTTGGGCAAATACATTCAGCCCGGTATCTTTGACAAGCTTGAGGATCTCAACGAAAAATTCGCCGCAGAGAGCATGCTCCAAATTGCCGATTTCTTGCACCCAGACTACCACAAGGTGCTTTCAGAGGCGATCGAGGTGGACGATCTCGAAAAGGTGCCCAAGACTGTTGCCGAAGTCCCCAAGCCGTGGAAAGTGGCTAAGCCCAGCCACATTCACCGGTACATGTACCTAGACGGCTCAGAGACTGCCGAGGCGACCCCGACTGCTGCTGCACACACAAAACTCGAGGAGCTGCGACAGCTGTTTGAGTCGCGCGAGTTTTGCTGGTTGCTGGAGCAACTCACTGGCCTTGAACCCGAAAAGTGCCAGGCGTTTGCCCGCAGGTTCAGGCCTGGCAGCGACTTTACGTTGGCGACTGCGTCCAAGGAAACAGCTCTTGAGGCAACTCTGTCTGTGACCACTAGCGTTTGGGACGAGAGCTTTGGTGGGTATGACCTGATTTTGGCGCCTGACGAGGAAGATGAGGGTGCAGATGCCGCAGTGTACCGCAACGGCGGCGACAGCACCGTGCTTTCCACCGCCCTCCCGGCCGCCAACGAGTTGACACTTGCTTATCGTGAGGCGGGGCTTTTGCGGTTTGTGAAATATGTGTCGCACAGTGCCAATGGCTCGCGCTGGGATATCAATGCGAGCTATGGTCTCAAGGAGGATGAGGAAGAGGATGAGGACGAGGACGAGGAATAGACATTATGATTGATGAATTTAGGATTGTATGTACTCGGGCAATGTGCGCTGCAATAACCTTTTTGGACCTGCGTTGGCCACCCTGAGGGTACCTGCAGACTATCCCAAATAGTTATTTTGGGGGGGTGCCAAACGTACCTGAATGGTACCGTTTGGTACCCTAAAGTACCCTCAAGGTACCCTAGAGGTACCCAGGTACCGCCTAGGTACCTCCAAGGTACCATGGAGACCACGATATTCTAGCCTAGAAACGCGTTATACACGCATCGATAATCCTCAATGCCCCCAATTTACAGTAACAACCAAGTTTGTGCAATTTTTAGGTCGGCTTCATCAAGACCTGTGGAAATTGCGTGTTTATGCAGGTGCCCACATAATATGCACAATCGATTATAAGTTACCCCAAAGTCCCCGGGTGCGACCATATCAACATTAAATGTCCAAAGTTTGCAAGCGATGCCGCCGGGAGCGCGAATTGAGTGATTATGATACTTTTTACAGTGGAAAGCCACGCGCTCAGTGCCGGTTTTGCCTCACAAAGGACAATCACACATCACGTGCAGACGAGGCCAAGGGTCACTTGTCGCCGTTGGATGTAGCGGCTCAAACAAACCTGCACCAAGCGCCTCTTTCCCCAATTTCACCTCCTCCATTGTCCCCTGTGAATGCAAGAGCACCTTCGCCACCCCCACATGCACCTGCATCTGCACCTCTACACTCCCAATACCCCCCACAATTACTCGAGCCGCCGGTGTTTGTTGTTCCGGTGATTCCTGCCTTTAGGGTTTTTTGAGCACGTGCTAGTACGCTTTAGTTTATATTTATCTATTTATCTTCCTCATTGTCCTTGCGATAATCGCGCACCAGCTTATGCCGCGAAGTGGAGGCCTTGACCTTTTCTGAAAGTATATCGCTAAACGCCTCTGCCCGCTGGCGTTTCTCCTTATCGCGACGGCTCTTTGCCTTTGATTTTGTGCGGCCAACCGACTTTGGTTTGAGCGACTCGTCGCTTATTCTCGTCTCGCGCAATGCGAGCTCTTCCAGGGCTCTTGTTTTGCCCGAAGTCTCATTGGCACGGGGCAACTCGAGATCGAGCTGCTCGCGCTCGCCTCTACGGGCCGCTCGTGAATTGCGTTTTTCTTTAGGCATAAAAAAGTTTCAAAAAGTTTTTTAGCTATCTAAAAAAATTCACTACTACTAAGGGTCGAATCAGCGACTTCAAGACGGGCCTTAGTAACCATGAAACTTACGCTTGCTTTGGCGGTTTTGGGATCAGCAGTGGTGGCCGAGAGACTAGGATACAAGTACGGCCTTGTTGGATTAATACTCTTTACTGGATACATGTTTAGAGACACCGTAAAGGGAGGAATTAATTACATGTTTAATCGCGCGCGCCTCGGCCTCTCCCAGTTTAACGAGGACGAGTTGACCCCTGAAGAGCGGGAAAAAAGCATCCAAAAGTTTCGCGGAACGTTTGTTGGAGGCCTTTGGAATGAGGGCAACACCTGTTTTATCAACAGCGTCGTGCAGTCGATCGCTTCATGCGATTCAATGGTCGAGCGGACCGCCGAGGGAGCCGCCCAAGCAGCGGTCGCTCCGTTGTCGAGCGAGTTGCATACCCTCATACACGATGTTAACCGCATCAAAAAAGTGCATCACAACTATTCTACCGGTCGCATGATGGCTCAGCTCGGCGGAAATGCTCGCTGGGGCCGCCTCAACCAGGAGGACGCCCAAGAGTTTTTCCAAAACTTGTTGACGGTTCTTGAAAAGGATTACAAGCAGCTGCACCCGAGCGACGAAAAAAACCGGCGTCTAACGCCATTTGACGGCGAGCTGGCCACCCGAGTTGGGTGCCTCAATTGCGGCGATATGGAAGGTATCCGCAAGGGAATTCTGAGCTCGGTGGATTTGGGGCTCGACAGTATACACAACAACTTCACGTTGGATGGACTGCTTGGCGAGTACTGCTCTATGGAAACAATTAGCGACGTCGAGTGTTACCGGTGCACTCTGGTTGCAGCGCGCGCTGCCCTGGCCCAAAAAGCAGAAACTTTGCCCCAAGCCTTACAGAAGGCATTTGGGACCCGGATCAGCGAAATTGATGCTGCGCTCAAGCAACGCGTCATTGACGACAAGGTGTACGCGGGCCTCAAACTCAAAGAGCAAAAGTCGGTCGGGGACAAGACAAAGCAGACTATGTTTCGGCAGCCGATGGCCGATGTGCTCATGATTCACATCAACCGCTCCGTTTTCGATATGCAAACAGGATTTATCCGCAAAAACTATGCGCCGGTCGAGTTCCCTATAAGGTTAAACATGGCGCGCTACATTACCGACCCTCTCAATGAGCAAAACCACAACCCCGCAGAGCCCATGTCGGGAACGTCGGAGGACGAATGGTACGTTCTCAAGGCGGCCGTCGTTCACTATGGCAGCGCCAACTTTGGGCACTACATTTGCTTCCGCAAGTTCAACGGCTTTTGGTGGCGCATAAGCGATGACACGGTCGATCTCACCACGGAGGCGCAGGTCGTGGCGTCGCAAGGCGTCTTTATGCTGTTTTACGAGCGCGAGGCAGTGGTTAGGGCCGGCGAGGTGGAGGCCCCCAAGGATGAGGAGGAGCCTGCAGCTGAGGCAAGATCAGACGAGGCAAACGCTGCGCCCACTATCCCCAGCTCTGCTGAAACGCGTGAGACCCAGCCGCAAATTGTCGACCCGCCAATTGAGCCGAGTTTATAAAATGCTAACGAGCTGGCCTCTATGTATTATTGTAGCACCACCGTAATAATTCAAAATTGCTGAAAATGTTGCACCACAAAGTTTCAGTCCAAATTGTCAAATTTCAGTTGGACCCACTTGAGTGCTTGCGTGCCTTGGCCTGCGCATTGGCGTGCACGCACCCCACATAAGCCCATTTGCAGCATCAATTGAGTCTTGCACTGCACTTTGCGTCCATTTTGCTGTTGAACCCACAGCAATTTTCAACAATTCGATCGTGGCAGTGCCTGCATCACGTTTAATTTAAACTTTAGATACGTCACAATCACTAACGCACATTGACGTCAGTGCCTCAACCTCAAATTCACAATGACGTCATTATTCATTCAACTAAACTAAATTGTTTGATATATCAGGCAACAAGATTCCCTTGGTTTGACACAAATGCTCACTCGATCTCAGCTCTATGTGATGATCACCTCGTGCCTAGTGTACTTTTGCCAAGGCTACGTTCATGCTATCCTCAACGGTATCATTACAATGGACAGCTTTCTTGAACAATTTCCAGAAACAAACAACATGACTGGCGGCCTTGCTCAAATTAAAACCCGGTCTTTGCTTCAAGGTACTGTGGTTGCCGTTTTAGATGTTGGATCAACCATTGGCTCCATTCTCTGTGCAGTTTTTGGTGACAGACTCGGTCGTCGCAAGCTCATTTTGGGTTCGGTAGCTACCGCTATCGTGGGCTCGGTGCTCCAGGTGAGTGCGTTCCACTATCCGCAGCTTGTGGTTGGTCGTGTGTTTTCTGGTATTGGTCTTGGTTCATTTAGCGCAACCACTCCCATGTGGTTGGCAGAGTGCCTTGATGCCAAAAACAGAGGTAAAATCACCATCTTTACTGGCGTGTTTGTGACCTTTGGTTTTGTGTGCTCGACTTGGATTGACTATGGCTTTTACGCGCTGGAGGAAACTACCGTGAGCTGGCGCCTGCCTTTGGCTCTCCAGCTGATCCCCCTTTGTGCAATTGTGTTTTTCTGCTGCAAATCTACCGAGTCCCCTCGTTGGCTCGTGCGCCGCAACAGCATTGACGAGGCCGCTGTGGCCCTTAGTCTGCTCAAGGGTTGCAAGGCAGACGACGACTCTATCCGCGTCGAGATCACCTTTATACAAGAAGTTGCCGAAAAGGAAACTTGTTCTCAGAGTGGTTCCAACAAGACTGCATGGCGTGCATTCCTTGCCGTGTGGCTTTGTGTTCTCGTCACCTTGTCGGGTATCAATGTTGTCTCATTCTTTTCTACAGAGTTGTTTCAGACTCAGCTTGGTTACTCGCCTCAACAAAGCAGACTGTTTAGTGCCGGCCTGCAAATGGTTCAGCTCGTGTTTGCGCTTGTAGGCTGCTTGCTGGTTGAGTGGCTTGGGCGCAGAATGACCATGATGATCAGTGCTTTTATTATGGCTATTGCGATGGGAGCTCTTGGTGGTATCAAATCTGGTTCCAAGGGTAGCGGTATTGCCGATGTATTCTTTTTGTTTTTGACAATGGTTGGCTACCCCATTGGCTTCCACTCGACACCCTACATGTACTGTGCGGAAATCGCTCCTCTTTTAAGTCGCAACATGATTGCTGCTGGCAGCTCCGCATTTCACTGGATCCTCAACTTTGTTGTGGCCGAGGTGACCCCCATTGCATTCAACAATATTGGCGCCTCGTACTACTTTATCTACATGGCCTTTAATGTATGCACGCTCGTGTGCATCTACCTGCTTTATCCCGAGACGCGGGGTATCACACTCGAAAAGATCGATGATGTGTTTACCTGCTCCAATAACCCGTTCACGATGGTGCTCAAGTCGCTCAAGATGAATGATAGCGAGCGGCTTGCCAAGACTAAGAAGAGGGGGATTGCGCTCGAGATTGCGTTCGAGGAGAAATTTGAGGCCGAGGGCCACTCTGAGAGCAGCTCGAGCCGCTCGAGCTAGACCTAGACACTTAGAGACTGGAATAGACTATGCATTTAAATTATAGACTTGAGAGCGGGGCTCACAAGGTGCGGGCTGGAGCTGTTGATTGCGCGCACAATGGCCTGTACGGCAGTCTGAGTCTCCTGCTCATCGAGGGGGCTGGGCAAGTCGGCCTCGTAGGCGCCCTTGAGACTGTTTATAGACTCAATCTCAATGTGCTTCTCGACCACGTCGTTGAGCACGCGCACGAGCTCGTTAATATTGCTGGCAACGAACGGGCTCTGAGTCTCGATAAGGTGCCAAAACAGCTTGAAGATGGCGGGGTTTTCTTCAAACCCGGTGACAAGCGGCAAGCGGCTGAGCAACACGGGCAACACCTGGTCAAGCGGGACGCTCGAAGGGAAGCGCAAGGCAATCTTAGCAACACAGCCGCAAGCATTGGCCAGCGACAAGTTGTCATTGTGAAGCTCTTCTTCGTCCGACTCGACGCGCTTCTTCTCGGCCTTGTCGACCTTCTTGAGCAGGTTTTGCAGCTTGCCCAAAATGGTGGGGTAACTGTTTTGCAGCAGCTGCTCGTTCTTGGAGTATTCGTACAGCAACCCGGCGCCCCACGCGGAGACGGAACGCACCACGAGCTTCTTGTCCGACAGCCCGTTGACAAAGATTTGCATCAGGGACTCGTCGTGCGACGGGATATTGCCCTGGATGTGGCGGTAGATCTCGGCAAACGCGCTCACACCGGTCTGGCGCTCGGCGGGGTTCTTGCTCGAGACATAGGGCTGGAGGGCCTCGGCGACAACAGGGAAGAGAGGCACAAAGCCCTCCTGCATGGCGCTAACAATCTGGGCCAACAAGTCCACGGCATAGTCGGTGAGCACGGTGGCGCCCTCCGAGATTTCGTCCTCGCCGGGAGCAGGCGCGCCGTCCTCAAACTCCTCACCCTTTTGGCAGGGGTGCTCCTGTTTGAGCACAATCAGGATCGTTGTCAACAGCGACTGGAACGAGTCCTGGTCGCCAAGGGCAACGGGGCCGCACTCGCGAATGCAATTTTGCACCGAGTCAAACAGGGTGCACAGCACGGGGGTCTCGTCCTCGCCGGCGATCATGGTGCCGATAATCTCAATGACCTTGGTGGCAATGGTCTGGTTAACCTCGCTGAGCTGGCCCTGGAACGGGAACCCCACGGGCCACTTACCGGCGGGGATCTCGCTGCCAATGTACACCGTAAAGAGTTTGCTGAGAGTCAAGACCACCTCGCGCCTAATCTCGTAGTAAAAGTGCTGGCTGAGGTCGTCGAGGATCTCAAACGTCTTCTCGAGGTACTGGTTAAAGTGCTCGCTGGGCACGTTGGCAACAATCTCGCGGATCAGGTCGCAGGCAAACTCCTTTTCGACCGCCAAATCGCTGTTGACCTTGATGTTTTCGGGGTCGAATCCGTCCTCGTCGAGGCCGACCTCTTCGTCAAACTGGTCGAGGGGGAACTCGAGCTGGTCGCAAATTTCCACAACGGTGGCCATGCTCTTGGCAAGATACGGCACAAACTCGACCTTGAACACCTTTGCAGCGACCGAGATCATGATGAGGGCATTCTCGCGCAGGCCGTTGAGGCCAGACTCGAGGTACTGGAAAGCAGCCGTCATGGAGGCATCGAGATAAGGCCTGAACGCCTCGGCACCCACGGCAGAGCACAGAGTGCTCAGAGTCTCCAAAGCCATACCGGCCAGCTTGATCTCGCCGCTCGACGGATTCTCGGTCTGGGGCACGCCAATAAACGCCTGGATAAGGCTGACCGTCTTTTCAAAGTAGGGCAAAAAGCTCTTGCCGGCCGAGACGGCGGCGCCGCCAATGCACTCGACAACAATGCCCTTGAGGGGCAAATCGTCGATGTGGTCCACAAGCGACATCAGCTTGACCACGACGGCATCGAGGTAGTTTTCGGTGATCGTCTTGCGGTCCAGAATCTCCAAAATGCGCACGAGCGCAAGGCACGCTGTGCGGGCGATGCGGATGCTGGTGGCTCCGTCCAAGATCTGGAACACGAGGGGCAGCAGCGTGGCGTGCTGCTCGCCCACGGCCATGGGCAGCTCGCAGCTGAGGACGCTAAGAGTCTTGAACGCGGCAACCTTCACGATAATGTTGTCGGCGCTGAGGCAGTTGACAACAAGGGGAAGGACCTGCTCCAGGTGCTGGTCGGCATAGTCGGGGGCGCCCTCGACGCACGCAGCGTACGACATGAACCCGGCAAACGCTTGGTGCGGGTTGCCGCTGTTGATGAGGGCGGGCATCGAGTCAATGATGGGGCCAATCACCTGCTTGGGGGGCAAACCTTCGCTGAGGTATGCCAACAACCGCAAGGCGGTGCTGCGGGGCGTATCGGTCTCGTCATCTTCTTCATCCTCATCGTCCTCCTCAGGAACCGCCAAAATCTCGATACAGGCCTTGGCGATCACCGTACCGAGCTTGAGGCTCTGGACCTTTTTGCCGCGGTACCGCACAATGTTGAGCACAAAGTTGAGCGCAGAGATGCGCAAGTCGTCGTCGAGCTGAGGACTGTTGGCGTACTGGCTCAGCATGAGCTGCACAAACTGCGGGATAAACGAGTTGAGCGGGCAGGGGTCGGCCAGGGTCAAGTCGTTGAGCGCCTCAAACAGGTCGCCCGCGA
Organism: Wickerhamiella azyma; assembly: GCA_022577855.1. NCBI lineage: Eukaryota > Fungi > Ascomycota > Dipodascomycetes > Dipodascales > Trichomonascaceae > Wickerhamiella > Wickerhamiella azyma. The sequence continues at coordinate 114,215 of JAKISA010000019.1, forward strand.
GCTTCTCGTCGTCAGCCTCGACGCACTGCTGGAGGACCTCGGCGAAGGTAGGCACCAAAGCTTCAAACTCGGGCTGCGCATCATCCTCAAGAGACACAAAAAGCATGTTGAGGGCGAGTACGCTCGAGACCCGCACCTGGAGCGATTCCGGGTCCTTGAGGCCATTGCTCAACAGCTGCATCACGTCCTTGCCGTGCTGCACAAACGTTTCGCTCACGTCAACCTCCAGAATGGCAAAAATTAGGAACGCGCCCAGCTCGCGAGTGGTGGCGGCACTATCGCCCATAAACGCGACAATCGCGGGCAACAACTCGGGATACTTTTGCGCGTCAAAGTCGCTGAGGGCAATAGTAGCAATCACGCGCGCCGAGGTGTGGCGCACAAGCTCGCTCTGCTCGGCCACAGTGCTCTGAAGCAGCGACTGGCGAATGCGGTTTTTCTCGTCCTCGGGCAACAGAGGGTACGTTTGGCCGTGCTCCTCATCGGTCTTGGCCATCCAAAAACGCAAGATAATTTTTTTAAGCTCGACACCGGCCAATTGACGCAGCGACTGGTCGGCGTGGTTCTGCAAAATATCGACCAAAGCAACGACTGTCTCGGCCTTTTTGTAGAATTCAGTGTGCAAAGTGGAAGTAGCAGCCTTGATGGACTCACTAGTTCCCTGGATAGCGCCCTGCAGGGTCTGCTCCAGCGAAGCTTTGAACTGGTCCATTGGGATAAATTTGTTTTCAAGAAAGCCTGATTAATGTTGTGGAAAAAAATTATGTAATGCGCGTGATCTGGGGACAGGGGTGCACTGTGCATGCATACAAGGCCAGGCGGGCGTTTCGTGTGAAAGGAATATAAAATTTCATAGTGGTAAACTAGTCTGGAGCTAGCCCAGAACACTTTTCTCTCGCTCGACATTCAACTTCTTGACCTGAAATTTTTCAGGCCACCCTGCACCCTGCACACCCTGCACCACCGCCGCACACCATGAAACGCATGGCCCAGCAGGGCCTTCAAATCTCCCGTACCTCAAGCCCATTCCTCGACAAGCTGTTTGACCTCCCAGACTCGAAACCACACTACAACTATGCATCCCCTGCTACCCCGGTAGCCACCAATCCCAGCAGTGTACGCGGAGTCCCGCGCATCATTGCCCAAGAAGTTTTCATCAGAAAAATGTTTAACGGGCACCCGGTCAAGCTCGAGAACCAGTTTATGCGCATAATTTACTTTCCGCCTTGGCACCCCTTGGCTGCCGCTCGCACCACTCGTCCAGCCGTGGCAGTGACCTACGCAATGAACAACAAATTCAATGGCAAGGATGTGCAAGGGGTGGAGCCTTTGCGCACATTTGGTACTGCTGTGCTGCGGTACAGAGCAAAAACCACCATCAAGCGCCTATTTATGGAAATTTACAATCAGAATGGTACAGACGGCCTCTATGTGATTTCGGCTCTTGCATTTCCCTTGCCCAAAGATTTCGAGGGCATAAAAATCGATTTGCGCCAGTACATGCAGCTCGTACGCAACAAGCCGCCGAGGTGGAGCACCTTGAATAGGTTCGATTACCGCGCAAGTGAGAAGAATTTTGCAAAGCTGGGCTTGCCCTTGCCCCCAAAGACCGAGGCATGGGATTGGAACTAGTGGCAGCCGGCGTGGCCCTACGTCTCTACACCCTCCAACCAGTCGGCCCTGGCTCTGTAGACTTGATCGCCCACGCGGTACTCTGCACAGTGCAACCAGATCTGCTCGAGCTCTTGCGTGAATAGAGCCGTCCCGCACTCGATGCACTTTTCGCCTGTTTCCTTGAGCGCCTTGCGCCGCGCCAGCGCGGTATTAGCGGCGTCAAAGTTGGGTTCCGTAGGCTCAAAGTAAAGTTGTTTGTAGATACCATCCAAGTACAGCTCATCGTTTGCAATTGGGTGCCCTGCAAGCGCCAGATGGCGACGGATTTGGTGGGTGCGGCCGGTTATGGGGATACACTTTACAATCGTGTTGGGTCCCACTTGAGCCACTGGCTCCACGATGGTCACGGCCTCTTTTTGTTGCGCATAGTCTTCCAAGAACTTCGCGTATCCCCGCTTGCCATTGTAGTGTAGGATAGGCCACTCCAAACGAACAGGTGCAGAGATGTGGCCCGTGACTTGGGCATAATACACCTTTGAACGCTCTGCCTCATTGAATTTTGCAAGAGCCTCCCTTGATTTTGCCAAACATAAGATCCCCGACGTGAGTCGGTCGAGGCGGTAGCACGGCTGGAGGTTGCCTCCCAGGTACTCTGTGACGGTGTTTTTGTAGTAGTTGACGGTAGGATGGGTAGGTATTCCCGAGGCTTTGTTGACAACAAGCAGCCCATCTGCCTCGTTTACAACCTCCAAGGGTGGATCGGGGCATGGAGGCTCGTGCATGTGCACCATGTACTCGACAGTATCGTGCTGCTGGACAATGTGCTCAGGGTCGGGGCAGCGGGCTCCAGGCCCGAGTTCGGGCAGGATATCGGCCATTTTGCGGCCAAACCAGCGGCCTTTTGCGTGAGTACTAGTTTTTCTCCAGTACATGGGGAGGGGGTTGGGTGAGAGCTGCGTGAAAAAAGGGTGCCAAACGGTTGCGAGCTGCCAGGCCGCTCACAAACCCCACGTGACTGCTTTCAGGTTTGTACCTCGTTCGCACGCTCTCTTTCAAAAACATTAGTCTACGATGCCGCTAGGGCGCGTCTATGATAATTTCGGGCGGTTGAAGCCGTGTTTTATGTTGAATTTTCCTCCGCTGATCGCAGAGTTAGAGCTGCAACTTGCGGGGCTGCTCCCAGGGGTACTCCTGGTTGGTAAAGTGGCCGTACGCGGCAGTCTGGGAATAAATAGGGCGCGCAAGGTCAAGGTCCTTGACGATGACACCGGGGCGGAGGTCAAAGTTCTTCTTGATGATCTCCTTGAGCTCGCTCTCGTGGTACTTGGAAGTGCCATAAGTCTCGACAAACACGCTGAGGGGCTCAGCAACACCGATCGCGTACGAGAACTGGACCAAGGCGCGGCGCGCAAGGCCAGCAGCCACGAGCGACTTGGCGACCCAACGGGCGGCGTAGGCGGCCGAGCGGTCGACCTTGGAAAAGTCCTTACCGCTAAAGGCGCCACCGCCGTGGGCACCCCAGCCACCATAAGTGTCGACAATAATCTTGCGACCGGTGAGGCCGGCGTCACCCTGGGGACCACCAATCACAAAGCGGCCACTGGGCTGGATGTGGTACACGGTCTTGTCGTCGAGCAAACGAGCAGGAATGACCTTCTTGACGATCTTCTCGGTGATCTCGGAGCGGAGGTCCTCGGTGGAGATCTCGTCGGCGTGCTGGGCACTCACGACAACAGTGTCAACGCGAAGGGGAACGCAAGCACCATTGTCGTACTTGTACTCCACAGTGACCTGGGTCTTGGTATCGGGGCGCAACCAAGCAAGCGAGCCGTCACGGCGAGCATCAGCCATGGCCTTGTTGAGCTTGTGGCTGAGGATGACAGTCAAGGGCAACAACTCCTCGGTCTCGTCAGTAGCATAACCAAACATGATACCCTGGTCACCAGCACCAAGCTTCTCAAGCGCCTTCTCATAGTGCAAACCCTGAGCGATATCGGGGGACTGCTGCTCAATGGCCACAAGCACGTTGCAGGTCTTGTAATCAAAACCCTTGTCCGAGTGGTCGTAACCAATGCGCTTGACAGTGTCACGGATAACCTTTTGGTAGTCGAGCTTGGCGCTGGTGGTAATCTCACCAAACACCATAATCATACCGGTCTTGGAGGCGGTCTCGCAAGCGACCTTGGACAAACGGTCCTCAGCAAGGCACGCGTCGAGAATGGCGTCACTGACCTGATCGCAGATCTTGTCAGGGTGGCCCTCACCAACGGACTCGGAGGTAAACAAAAAGGTGTCTTGGGACATATGTGAAAATTGGGAAAGCGCGTGCTGGCGAGTTATATAACCAGCCACGACGCACCCTAACCCGGGAATGATCTCGTGGCACGTGTACAACCTCTGCTCGAGAATTTCCCCGCGTAATTCTGCAGTGCTAGAGAATTGATGCCCAAGAGGGCGTGATTGTAGGGTTAGTATTCATTTTAATACGAGTGGCTTGGCCATTGGCGTGCAAGCTCGCACATGCTGTGCGTTTGCGTGCATATGGCTCAGAGCCGGCTAATACTGGGTACTGATGGTCCTCACGACTGGAAAAGCTCACCGATCGCTTTTTAGAGCTAATTCAACCGTGTGGAGATTTTTCACTGCATGATCTCAACGGCTTGACTAATCCTTGCATGTGAGCCCCCGAGTCCGAGTGGAATACGTGCAGGAGGGTGGCATGTGGAAGGTGAAGTCTGGAATGGTTGGGGTTCTTTCTGTGAAAAATTGCACATATAAGCACTTGTCTGCTATATTTCATAATTATACAAGGGTTCAGAAGAATTTTTTACTTCAATAAGATGGCCAGCCTAGACCCTGAAGGGCACGAATATCTCGAAACCTGCACCCCATCTAATCCCTAAAAACCTCTATAAAAGTCTAATGATCACCCCCATCGCCCCCGTTAATTCCCCGGGCACAACTGTAGAGGTACCGAGCATGCTCACTCATAGCCTAGCCGGTCCAGACTTTTGTCATCATGGAAAACGACGACGACTATGAGTCGCTGCCAGCAAACACGCCTCTGGGCGTTTCTATGGCCGCTGGAGCTATAGCGGGCATTTTGGAGCATACCATAATGTATCCGGTTGATGCAATCAAGACCAGGATGCAGGTAGGGCCTGCAGTGACCAAAGGCATCGTTAGCAGCCTCAGCTCTGTTTCGGCAACTGAGGGAGCATTTGCCCTGTGGAGAGGCATGTGGAGTGTTGTACTTGGCGCTGGCCCGGCGCACGCGCTCCATTTCGCTGTTTACGAGGGTGTCACATCTGCTTTAAACGAAAACGGTCACGAATCCTCTTCTCCGCTCGTAAGTGCCGCCGCCGGGGCCGCAGCAACCATTTGCAACGATGGTGTCATGACCCCTTTTGACGTTATCAAGCAGCGTATGCAGCTCAACCGCTCAGGAACAGTGTTGAGCACCGCCCGTAACTTGTTCCGCACTGAGGGCTTCAGGGCATTTTATGTGAGTTACCCCACCACCCTGGTGATGAATGTGCCATTCCACGTGATGAACTTTGTTGTTTACGACAGCTGCAGCCACCTTCTCAACCCGGAACGTCGCCACGACCCTTTGATCCACTGCGTTGCTGGTGGAGTTGCCGGCGCAACTGCTGCGGCCATCAGCACCCCGTTTGATGTGGTCAAGACCAAACTTCAAACGCGCGGTATCGCCGAGGGTGAGGCACGCAACCTCAGCGGGTTTTGGCAAGCCGCAAAGTACGTGCTTCAGACCGAGGGATGGCCGGGATTTTTGCGGGGGTTGAGGCCCCGCGTCGTGGCAAATATGCCCTCGACCGCGATTTGCTGGACCGTTTACGAAATGGCCAAGCACTCGCTGCAGAAAAGTTGACGATTATGATAATGAAATGATGAGCATACAATTTGGCCGCGAGGTATATAATAATCGAGGGGAAAGGGGTAGGATGGAGCATTAAAGAGTGAGCCAAGAAGGGCCGCTCGGTGTATCCCCTCTGAGACGTGTAAATATTAGTATAGACTGTATGCGGAATGAATGCGGGATATTTTACAAGGTTGCAATGAGGGCAAAAAGTGAGCCTATTGATGCACCGCGGGCACATGCCCCATTTGTAGTTTGTGCAGTAGACACACTAGTACTCGTTTCTGCAATCGAGCTAGAACTTGTGTTTGCAGCGGCCGCAGTGACTACAATAACCGTCGACGAGTACATTGTGAGAACCCCATTGTTTGAGGCAGATGCAGAAGTTTCGGGTGTAGAAGTAGTTTTTGAGATTAAGGGGGATGATGGTGAAGACGAAGACGAGAGTGAGGATGAGGATGAGGATGAGGATGAGGATGAGGATGAGGATGAGCTCAAGAAGGAGGTGCTCAATGAGGAGCTCGGGCTAGAGGTGCTTTTGAAGGTGGTTGCGACAGTAGTGCCATTCGCAGTCAGGGCAGAGCCCATGGCCATCATGCAGAGGATCAAATTCATCGCCGTTTGACGTGCGCAGGGCTCAATTTAAGTGTCTGAGATTGGGCGCTTAAATGCACGTCGACGTCATGGGTCCGCAGCACACTAAAATTAGATGTGTGGGACCATCGGATCATTTTCGGCGTAAACGAAAAGTGTACCTGCGTGCTAAATTTAGGTTGAAGCCTGTGGGATTGGAAGAGCTAGAGCTGGATGGCCGGATCAATGAGGATGAGGTACGAGGCGAGGCTCAGCTTATTGGATTCAATATACGCTCAACATTTGTAGACTTGGGGTAAGAACTCTGTGGCGTTGAGGGCAAGTCCGCGACAAGCTAATTCTATAAAAAAAAAAACGCCGCTATTACCGGTTGCTGTGGAACCGTTACGCTTGGTGCCTTGCCTGTGCCTTGGCGACCTGAACGCCCTCATCGAGGCAGATCAGTTCAAAGTCCCCCAAAGTATAAACTATTCTGTATGTGCCAAAAATAGCAAACCCTTGACATTGACGCCCTGGGGTCTATCTCAAGTGCTGTGGTGCCCTACTGTGCTCATGAATAACCAGGGCACCCCTCTCTCGTAAATCCCTAACGGGTATTATTATCTATAAAAGACTAATTTAAGCGTCGTGCAAAAGAGCCTTGAAAGCCTTGTTGGGCTTAGCAGAGCTCTTCTCAGCCTTCTGCTGGCCAAGCTTCTTCTCAGAGTAAGCCTTGGCGTAAGGGTTGAGGCGGAGGAGAACGCTCTTATTGGTAAGAGGGTTCTTCTTCTGGGCAGCGGTGCGCTGCTGGTGCTTGGGGCCAGCGGCCTTGAGGGCGGTCTGGATCTCGCTCGAGTTGATGGTACCGGTAACATCAGCGTTGGCGATGATGGGGCGGGGGAGGGAGTAGCCAGACTTGGAGCTCTTGGTGCTCTCAGAGCCCCAGACAGAGTCGAGGGCCTTGAAGGCAGACTCGGTCCAGATCACAAAACGACCAAGGTGGGCACCAGGGGCAAGGTGGAGGACAGAGAGGCTGTCGACCTTGGCGGTCTCGACACCGGGAATGTTGCGGAAGGCCTTGGTAAGACCCTTGTCCTCGGCGTAAACAACGAGGGGACCACGGCGCTGGGTGAAGCGACGGCCGCGCATCTTACCCTTGCCAGCACGAAGCTTCTTGGAGTTGATGACCTTGGTGACATCGGCGTGGGCGCCAACGGCCTTGAGGAGAGCAACAGCCTCCTTGGTCTTCTGGATGGACTCGACAGAGCTGGCAACAACGAGGGGGACCTCAGGGACCTGCTCCACGCGGTGACCGCGGGCGAGGACAAGGGGAGCAACAGCGGAAGCGGCGATACCGGCAGCGGTGGCGTAACGCTTCTCGTTCTGGTTCACCTTGACGTTCCAACGGCGCCAAGTCTTGGTGGGGGCAAACATGCGACCACCACGGCACATGTTACCGAAAGCGGCCTGACCGGAGCGGTAAGTACCGGAACCACCGACACGGGGGATACGGGCAAGGGCACGACCAGTACCCCAAGACTCGGCCGAGGTCTGCTCACCAGCGTTGGAGGCAACGGCGTAAGCCTGACGCTTGTTCTTGTTGACACTCTTGAAGACGTCGTGGATGATATCGAGACGGATGGGAGTGTTGAACACGGCGGGGAGGCCGGTAGTGGCGGTAACTTCGCCGTTTTGGCGCACGGAAACAACGGGCTGGGACATTGGAGATTCTGATGCACGCGAGCGCTAGTTTAGAAAAACGCGAGTGAAAAATTCGTGCCCTAGTGGATGATGTCACCGCTGAGTCATTGACCACCAATGTGTTCCTGCAGCAGGCTGCAATTAGAAATTCAGGCACATGTAGCGTCTATTAATTTTATTTAGTCCTGATATCTACCGATCTTTCCTGTAGAGCCCAAAACTGCAAGCCAAGGAGCGCCTCACGCAGGCTAATTATAGCTATTCAAACTTGACCAATCGCTACTGATGACCTCGCACGCACATCTATGGTTGATAGATACCTCAATTGTCCATCCAACGCCATATCTTTACCTCAAACTCGCACAGGTTAACCAAACCTGGTATGAGTTTTGGACGTCCGACCTGGTGTGGGAGAAATTCAACGTCCATAGGGTCACAAACATATGCCAGCACTACTTGAGCCTAAAATCTACAATGACCAAGTTTGAATGGACGCACATTAAAAACTTTGACGTGGAGCTGGACACCTTCCCATCCCAGCAGGAGCTCGACAGCTTCAACCTCTACAGCCAACTCAATATCTACAATGCACTGAGCCCAAAGAACGGTTCAGGCAAGATAAACATCACCGACAAAACTATGGCCGAACGCGTGGTTCACCTAGATGCCAAAAAGTGTCGTTTCACCAAGCTTGATCTCGATACGGCGTCGCGCAGTGTGGGTCCATGGCCGCCCCATGAGCTCAAAGTGCTGGACTTTGACTGGAACTGGGAGACTGATGTTCCAGACCCAAACACGACAGAAGAGGCTCAATTGGCTGAGCTGGCAAAGACAAAACCGTGGATCCTAGGCAAGCTTGACTTGGATCGACGCACGTCTAGCCTCATGACCTCGGCTGCAGTCGCAAACTGGAGGTGCTTGGAGTACTTGCCGGCCCGTATTGACTTGTCTATGGATACCTATCTTGTCTGTGTAAAGAGTAGCTGGCGATCAGTCAAGTTTGCACCGCTGTGGATGCGCCGCGACAAAAAGTTTATGATCGCTTGTCTTGAAATGGACAAACGAGTAGGCAAATATGCGGCCAAAAAGCTCAAATTGGATAGAGACATTTACACCGGCCGGCTGCTGGGGCCGTTAACAGATCAGAGTTGACGAGTTGGGGAGCTAGCCAGAGCAGGCCAGAGCAGGCTGGGAAGCTGAACTGGCCCAACTTGGGGCATTCTCTAGCTTTTTAGATCCAGTCGCACCACGCAAACCACAGAAAAGGTCATAATAGATTAAAATATGTACATTACGCAGCGAGCTCGGCCTGAGGGGCGACAGGGGGCGCCGACGCACTCATATACCTTGTAACAGCGATATTGACACCCTCAATGGCACCCAAAATGATACCACCAAACGCGGCCGAGATGGAAGCGGCCTTGACACCACCACGGATGGCAAGGGCACCACCGGTCAAAGCACCAGAAATAATACTGTTCCAGGGGTCCTCTGTCTTGCGGACACCCTTCACCATGCAGTCAAAAGTACTAAAAGTACCACCCCAGGCACCAAAGTTACCGCCCAGGGTGGGTGCACGCAGGCGGATGGCAGCCTTGGAGCCAGCCCACCGTTCGCCGTATGGCGAGTTGCGGAAGCCTTTAATACCGTGCCAAATGGCACCAAAGCCAACGCCCATGGCGAAGGCACCGCCAAAGTCGTTGACAATCACTAGAGGACAGGGATCGCGGGAGTGGTCGCCAGACATAAAATTTGTAAGTGAAGGTTCACCGATGATATAGCCTGAAATTTTCCAAGGAATTCCAACATCAAGGTGAAATTTCAAGGTTTAGAGAAATTTTGCTGGTTTGAAAAATTTCACTCTTGCTTGTGGGTCTGGGTGCACCGGCACCCAGTACAGTGGGGTAGCACAATACAGAGAGAGGTGGTTTGAGCGAGTGCTTGGTAGTTCTTTGAGGAGATAGATGGAATTAGGTAGTTTTTGGCTCGCATGACGCCCGCGTTCTATGCATGTGATGGTGCCGGAAAATGTGCAGGGCTACAGATCCTTGTTGGGACTACACCAACCCAATCCACTACAAGCAAATTAGTGCTACATATCTAACTATAGTTTGAGCCGAGCAGCCCAGTGACCGCGGCGTTGACGCTCAAGAGCCGAGTCAACCGGACCCGGAGACTCGACTTTTGGGTGCGGCTGAGTTCCTTGACTCTAGTCTCCAAAGAGGAAATCACATTTTCCTGGGCAATCATGAGGGCACGGTGTTCATTGACCGCTTGGTGAACCACGTTGGCGTCGTTTTGCATTTGGATAACCTCTTCACGCAGCAAGCGCAGCTTCTCCATGATCTCAGCTTGAATGGACTGTACCTGCTCCTCGGTGAGGTCCTGCTTTTTCTTTGACAGAGTCCAATGGGGCATAGGCATGCGGGAAGGTGAAGGGGATGTTGTTGTTGACGTTTAAATGTCGCGCTGTGTGTAGGGAGTGCATTCTAGCTCGCGCATGCCATGCGTGTCGTGCGTGCCGTGTGTGTACAGTTTTGCACCAATTGTGAGCAGACATCTAGTTAGGACTAGTCTGGATGTACATTTTTTATCCCAAGGCTAGAGCTAGGTTCTCTGTGAGGCACACTTTCGGCAGTATGCTGCGCCCCTTGGACATCAAGGCAGCTCAATGGCACACAAAAACAGATAATACAGCCTAGACTATAGCGCTTCTTGGAGTAAACTCCCCGTAGCTGTTCGCATCACGTGCAGCCTCCGCCATTCATAAATATTATAAATTGGGCCGACACTCGACCGCTCATTATCATGTCTGATACTGACTTCCAGGGTCCTCCCAAGACTCTCAGAGAACTTTCGCAAGGAACCCGTGGCTGGTCGCGCAATGGTGCGCGCTTCTTTGTGTGCTACTTGGCCTTCACCTACAGCATTTCTTGCGTCGGGTTGATCTTCACCGCACTGAATGGATTCCAGCGCGAGTCAGTGATTTCCAACTTGAGTAGCCTGTTTTACCCGACTTTCATGCTTGTGCGGGCATTGCGCAACAAAAAGTACCCTCTGATGGCGGCCCTCAAGCGGGACTACGTCAACCCCGAGTACCCTGCTGAGGAGGTCGCATTCACCTATCGGTTGTTCAAGTTGTACTCGTTTACTATGTTTATGTGTATGGTCGGGGTGGCGATGTTAGCGATTGCCGGTTTTGGCTACTTTTACTCTGACCACAGTCGGGACGATGCTTTGGCCGCTGTTTACTTTGGCTTTGGCGGCACTGCTCTCTGCACCATGGTGGGCATCAAGGCTCGTCGTGTTTACCAGCGCATTGACGCCGAATGGGGCAGCTATGTGACCCTGAGAGATGGCGAGAAAGAGTCGGCCTAGTGCGCTGCTCTAGCGCCTAGCACTAGTTATTCAAGTATGTTTTCACAGTAGACCAGTAGCACTCCAAGGGAAGCCCTGGGCGCACCAGTGCACGCAGTTAATTGCAATCGTCGCTGCTAGAAATGTCACGCGGCGCCATGCGACAATTGCGACACACAGTCCGCAAAAGACGAGCACTTCTTTGCTTCTAGGTATAGAACGGGGTAATGATCCCCGTACGCCAACTAATGTCCTTCTGGATACCTCCACCGTTAATCCTGTGTGCCTCTGTTTTATGAGGAGCATAGGCCTAGTCGTGCAGGCATCCAGCTTGCCAATCTCGGTTGAGCTCTAGCTAAATAGTGCTACTCCATAGTGTAGGCTGGAGATACCAGCAAAGCAGGAAGTCTGTTACCAACAAAAATTACAGTAGTTTACCCTCAGTGTTAGCCCTCGCTCGCCCTAGTTATCCTCCAGCCGCATCTGAAGCCATATGCAATATGATATGCACGCCGTGCATGACACACACCCAAATAGGAAATTCAAAAACAACAGCCAATTTATCAAAAAATCAAAACTTTCCAACAAAACCAATTCTCAACTGATCTTTTAGTCGGATTTAGCACAACTCACACCACATGCACATCATGTTTATACGTAAATCTCCCGCTTGTCATTGCACTTGTCATACTTGCTCACCATGCTTCGAGATATCTCAAATACAAAGGAGACCAGGACCGCCATCCTCAAGCCAAAGGCTGCGGCAACCTCCTCCTCAGTTGTTTCTGCACCGGTCGTCAAAGAATGGTCACTCAAGGACTTTGAGATCGGCAAAAAGCTCGGCAAGGGTCGCTATGGTCGAGTTTACTGTGTGCGCGAGCGTAGCTCGGGGTTTATTTGTGCTCTCAAGGCCATGGATATCAAGGAACTCGAGGATACGCGCGCCGAGCTGCAGTTTCAGCGTGAAATCGAAATCCAGTCCAACCTGCTGCACAAAAACATTGTGCGCCTCTTCAATTGGTTTTACGACGAAAAACGTGTCTACATGCTGATTGAGTACGGTGTCAAGGGCGAATTGTACAAGCACCTCAGAGATGCCGGCACCTTTTCTGAGCCGCGGTCCAGCAAGTACATTTCCCAGGTCGCAGACGCATTGAGCTACCTGCACAGCAAAAATATTATCCACCGCGACATCAAGCCCGAGAACATTCTGTTGTGCCACGACGGCAACATCAAGATCAGCGACTTTGGCTGGTCGGTCCACTCGCGCTCGAGACGCCAAACGCTGTGCGGTACCCTCGACTACTTGGCCCCCGAGCTTGTGGAAAGCAAGGCCTACGACAAATGCATTGATTACTGGGCACTTGGTGTTCTCATGTACGAGTTCCTTACCGGTAACCCGCCCTTTGAGGAGCACAGCGAGAAGGACACTCGCGTTCGCATCAGCCGTGTCAAGTTCAAGATGCCCAACGTGTCTGCCGACGCCCAAGACCTGCTCGGACGGCTTCTGACTTACGACCCCAATAAGCGTATCAACCTCAAAGATGTTCAAAAGCATTCGTGGATCGTCAACAACCAGCCCAAGTGGGAGTGGGTCTAGAACATGCAAATAATTTATTAAATATACCTAGCTGCTACGAAAACCTAAATGAGAACTCATCGTCCTCCTCTTCGGGTGCTGCCGCAACATCTACCGGCGCGCAAAACAGCTCTTCTTCCTCTTGCTCGGCGGGTGGGGCTGCTGCTTCTGCTGCTGCTGTAGGGGTGCCGCCCCAAACCCCTAGCACAAGAGGAGGGTGTTTTACGGGTTTAGGCAAGCCCTTTTTGCGAAACGCCTTGAAATTGGGCCTGTCAGAGTAGTCCTTGGCTGGCCCTGAGGCCGGTCTCGACCTTGGCTTGAGCTCCAGCGAGCACTCGACAATCGCCAGGCACTCGAGCGAGTCGAGGCTCAAGTCGTCGTTTTCAAGTCGTGATCGCTTAGGCTCGGGCTCTTCCGCCGTATCCTGCTCGTGTGCTTGCTCCTGGTCGCGCTCTGGCTCTGCTCGCTTGTGGTCGGGTTTGGCCATTTTGTGGGGTGGACTCGCGGCAATTACGCTGGGCGCCGCATGCTTTTGAGGCTGAGTTTGAGTCAAACTTGAGGTTCCTACAAGATGGTTGAGCATTTCATGCCGCTGTGGTCTCTTGCGGGCAGGAAGGGATGCCACAGTGCTTGTTTGAGATATGGCCGCCGGGCTCGAGGGTTGGGGCGACGGCGCGGCTGGGCTAGCTACGGCAGTGCCTGCAGTACCTGCACTACTCGGGGTACTGTTTCCCTGGGTCACAGCAGGCTCAAACTGCGTCATGTGCCCCAGGAAAGCAGCCCGTTGGGGACGCCTACGTTTTGAAGCAGCCATAGGAACGGCATGCCGCGCCTCTATAACCGCTTGTAGCAGTTCGTCCAGCGTAACAAAACTGCTGGCCCCTGCGACTGCGCCTGCGCTCCGTGGCTGAATCAAGAGACCATCGTTTGTGTTGAGACTCACTGAGCCTCCAGCTGCTTCAATTGCAGATTTCATATTGTTGAATTGCGGCTCGTCATTAAAATAAAAGCGCTGGCCGCTGAGGCATGTGCGCCGACGCGGGTTTACCGCCCATTCCTTGTTTTGGAGAAACTTGGTCTCGTCGGGCCACACGCCATCTCTGAGCCGTGAATCACCTACCGCGTCAACAAATCGGGTACTAAGGATTGGGATACCGAGCGCTAGCGCATGCATGAGTAGGGAAGTGGTCTTGGAACCCCGCATAAACTTGGTTGTGGACTCGTTAATTTCCGCGAAAAGTCGGATATCTAGAGGAGCCAAGACACTTTTGGCATGATCCCACATGACATTGTGAGCCTCGCCAGTCTCGCCAGTACTGTAGCAAATGTTACAGGGTGTCCAAACGAGTGGAATCTCGAGTGTACCGAGCTCGAGTTTTGCGTCGCTAGTCAATGTGGCCATACCATTGAGCGGCTTGCTGTTTATTTTTGACCCGAATTTGCTGCCCAAATCAACAATTTCCAGCAAGGAAGGCTCGGTTCCGCGTCCCTTTTTAACGGAAATTGCCAAGTGGTTCCTCGAGATACTGCTGCTCGGCAAGGCGAAAAAGCGGTCGCGCGCGCCCTTTGCAGAGCGACCAAATGTATAGGTTTGGTTTGGAAATAGATAGTGGCGCGAGTCGGGTAGAACTACCTGCCACATCGTGACAAACGCGTCGAGCAGGCGTTGCGGGCGTTGCACTTTGTGCCTCCTCACACTCATAACTCATCTATTTAGTTTTAGTTGTAATTCAAAGTAACACCAAAATACAGACCGCTGCGGGCCACGTCGCCCGAGTTGGCCCGCACGGGGTGCAGGTACAGCAGATCAAACGCGGCGGCAGGGGTGCGGTAAGTCAGGCCTGCAGACGCGGCAACTGAGGGCGACACGCCCAAAAGCTTGCTGATATTTTTTTGCACGGTTCCCTCGGTGTTGGAGATACCGGCAGCACCGTTGAGCACACCCACGAGCCTCAAGGGACCAGGGCACCAGGGGAGCTCAGACGACAGAGACAAGCTCGACTGGTAGAAGGACTGAGCACCAACAAAGTCGCTGCCGTCCTTGGGGCCAATGGAGTTGATACCAAAGCCGTAAACGCTGCCCGGGCCGCCAATCAAAAAGTTGTCCAAAACAGAGGAAGCACCGCTCAGGTAGCCAGCAGAGGCACTAGTCTCGAGCGAAAACGGTTTGAACAAGCTCTGAATGTGGTGGAAGGTGGCAAGACCCTTGAAGAAGCTGCTATTTCCGGGCTTGCCGGCCTTTTCAAGCAAGAGCTTGAAGGGGCCCTTAGCAACGTTGGCAACGAGCGAGACCTTGGTAGAAGGGTTGGCAGCGGCAGAACGCACACTGTCTGAGCAGCCATCCTTGAGGTTTTGCAGCGTACGGGCTGTGGCCTCGACTCCAAGCTTGACACCGGGGAACGCCAAGTAACCGCCGAGGCCGTGGCTCTCGAGCGAGTGGCTGGCCCAAACGCGGTCCTGGTTGGCGAAAAACACGTTTGCACCGAGCGAAGCATTGTTTACGCCGGGGAAAGGGATCGGAAGCGAGAAGTCTGCCGCGCCGCTAGAAAGGGTGTAGGGAGCGGGCTGCGCAGTAAAGTTGGCCACCAGCTTATCGCCAAGACCCAATTTGTTGCGCCAGTTGCCGACAAAGCTGGCGCCAGACAGCTCAGTGCCGGTGTAAGCGCCGACAATGTAGTTGGACTGCTTGGCGGCCTCTACGAGCCTCAATTTGGTCAAAACCTCGAGGGGCTGGCCCTTGACGGCAGGTTTCTTGAGATCGAGGTCATAGGTGACATCACCGTAAGGCGACAGAGCGCCTGCGACGCTGTCGAGGCCATCCATGACTTGGCCAAGGGTAGTAGCCTCACGCAACGGCCGCGTCTTGCTCTTGAGAACCCATTCCCTAATTGCTTCAGGGTGCTGGACCTCAACCGTGTTGTTTACCCGTGTTTTGCGGTGCGACAAAAAGTCCAAGTCCATGACGAATCAGTGGGCGCGACGGCTGGCAACTGCCGAATATCTCGAGTTTGGCGAGACTGCAGAGGGTGTTGTCCTAGGCATTGAAGTGAAAAAAGTGCTGGCCGAGTGGGTGGCCACGGGCGATTCTCTTTTGGGGATGCTCTGCACGACCGAAAACGTCACTGTGCTCAATGCTCGGCGTAGATTGTTACTCAAAGGCGCTGATCCGGCACCTGAATTGCATGTAACCGCGCTCCTCTTGGGGTCTCACTCGGCAAAGCACAATAAAAGTCCCATGCTCTGGAGCTACCGCAAATGGATTTTCAAGAGGTATCCGCACTTATTTCTTCTTGAAACTGAGCTAAAATTACTAGCTCAAAGTGGAGCAAATCACTACATGAACTATTACGCGTGGAGCTATGCCCGTACTCTTGTGACCGAGGCCAACAAGCAGCAGATCGCCGCATTCATGTTTCCGCTGTGCTATAAAAATGTTTCAGATACAAGCATGTGGACGTTTTTAGGCTTTTGCGACTCGGGCGAGTTTTTGGAGCAGGCGAGGGACCTACACCATCGATACGGCCGGGACGCCATTAGGGTGTACCTCAAGATGCAGGAGTATAAAACGGCAGCCTAGGCTTAACCTAGAGGGGAGCAAAGCAATAATATTTATTCATTTAAACACTAGTTTTGGACGCAGAGTCGTAAAAGGTCGTAGTGGAACCCATGGTGCTGCTGGCAGTGACGCTGGTGGTGCTGGCCGCCGAGCGCTTGGTGAGGATGCGCGTACGATACGCCTCGTACATGCCCAAAGTAGCCTGCTTGATTTCATCCAATTGGTCCCCAAACAGGACACTACGCAAGATCCCCACATCGCTCACTTCAGGGTCCTCGCACCGCGCAAACCCCCACGGGTGGAGTCGGCCCCTGGAGAGCTCACCATTAGCAGTGTGGAATGAGTTGCTACCCGAAACAGCAAATGGGATCAAACCTCTCAAGGCAAGACACTCCTCCACATATTCGTGGTCCTCCTCGCCAAGGTCAAAGTTGAAGTTGTAGATGGGCAGCTTGGCCAATGCGGCTTGCACTTTTGACTTGATTCTGGCCCGCTCCTCGCCAGTCAAAGTGTCACTCTTGGACAAAACAGGTATAACATTGACCACAGTGCTGAGGGCTGCAATGGCCTCATAGTCGAGCTGGCCAACCCTGCCGGGCAAGAAATACAGGCAACAGTGGACGCGCGAGTCCACTAGATGGGTGTTGCGATCCACGCGAGTTTCTTGGCTGAGAACTTCGTCAAACTGCTGCTCGACATACTGCACGATCTGCTTGACATGACCAGATGCATCAATGCTTTGGCCAAATCCAGGGGTGTCGATAACGCATAGGTGAAGGGGGCGGCCATGGTAGTCGGTGAGTGAGATGTCACGCTTGGAAAGCTCCAGGGTAGCGCTCGGCTCCGAATTGAGCTCACTCCCGCAAAGAGTGTTAAGAAAGGTGCTCTTGCCGAGGCCGCTGCGACCGCAGAGCATAAGGGTGAGCGAAGTACCACGTTTGCGAAGACGAGACATTGTTGAGGGAGGGTTCAATTGGTTGTGGTATGTGACAAAATATGCAAGTCCATATGTTGTGCGTAACGCCCGCCGTGCATTGCATGTGCATGTGGTAGTCACATGAGGGGCGCCTCCTCTTCAGCTTGAACACACAAAACAGCAAATGCCAAGATTAAATAGTCTATAGGTACATTTACGCACTCAACCCCGGGATTTTCTCACCGTGCACCTTGAGCCGCTCGCGCTCGCGTTCGCGCTGGCGGTACTTTTCCATCTCCTCGACCGAGTCCTCGGCGCCTGTATCGGTGTAGAAACGGTCGTTAAAGGCTGTGGGGTCATCAGGCCGCGACCTAACCCAGAGACGAATGCTTTTGTCGTTGGAGGCAGAGCACAGAGCGTGCCCCGTGGGGTGGTACGCAAGGTCCCAAACGGGCCATTGATGGGCCTTGGGGATAGCGAGCGTAGGTTTTATCTGGTCGTCCTGAGCCTCATTGAGCAAGAAATGATTAATTGCACCGTCCTGAGTACCGGTACTTAGGAGTTCAGGCTGGGTTGGATGCCAGGCCAGGGCCGACACATCAGCCTCGTGGCCGCGCAAAACGAGCGTATGCTTCATCATTCGCAAGTCAAAGATGCGCGCCGAGTTGTCGCGAGACCCCGAGGCAAGTAAATTCTGCGAGCCGGTGGGCTGGAACTTTGTTTTTGAAACGGTGTTTTTAGAGCCGTGGATCGTGCTCAGGCACTCTTGCATGCGCGGATCCCAGAATTTAATCAAATTGTCCTTGGACCCGCTAACAATGAGCGACATGCTCGGGTGCCAGTCGCAGCACTTGACATCCCAGCCGTGGCCCTTGAGAGTGGCCTCGTCCTTCATTGTTGCAAAACTCCAGACCTTGACGAGACCCTCGTCCGAGCAAGTGGCGAATTTTGTATCGTTTGGTGAAAAGCTCACGTCGCGTACGCACTCGCGGTGCCCCGAGACCATGTGGACATTGTTAAAGTTGGGCTGCCACACCTTGAGCATTCCCTCATTATCGCCGGATATTAGCCACTCACCGGTATGTGTATAAGTTGCGCAGCGCACTGCATCCTCATGGGCCTGCATGAGCATTTCAAAATTGAAATTTTGGCCGTTCCAAAGGGTGAATTCGCCCGACATGGCACCGGTCAAAATGCGGCGGCCATCGGGGGTCCAGGTGGCACAAAGCACCGGCTGCTTGCTCTTGTTTACATTCATGCGAATAAATTTCGCATTTAGTTGGACCTGGGGCGTAGTGGCATAGGCTGGGCTCGGTACAAGATTCGTCAAGTACGAGCTCTCTGGTTTGATGGATGTATGGGGCAAGGGGTTGCTGTACCTGTTGTGGACTTCCCAGTTGACAAACGAGTTGCCATAGTCGAGGACTTGGCGGTCAGGTTGGGCAGGCGTCGAGCCATAACTGCCTTGGCCCTGGCCTTGGTAGAACTGGTTCATGTAAGGACGAGAGGTGCGAGAGGGGGTGCGAGCGGTGAAGGGTAGGGTGTCAAGCGCTTGTTACTTACTACTCTTTTACTATTTATACAGCCTACAAAAAGTTTACCCTACTCCCTTTCCTCCTTGTCTCTCTCAACCAGGCCTCGCGTTTGACAAATGTGGGGCGACGATGAGTTTGACCTCGAGGAGATCCTCGCGCAGGAATCTACGGCCGCCGCCGCTCTTCAGCGGGCACTCACCGAGGCCGCTCAAAACGGTAACGTCGAGCGCCTCGGCGAGATTCTCGGCAGCCCCGAGGCAAACGAGCTGGTCGACGTCAACTTGGCCGATGAGACGGGCTCATGCGCGCTGATTTATGCCGCGTGCTACTCGATAGAGGCCGCGGTGGTGGAGTTGCTGCGGTTTGGAGCCGATCCAAATGTCACAGACAGCAATCAATGGTCGCCCCTGATGTGGGCTGTGCAGAACCAGAGCCTCAGCATTGTGCAGCGGCTCGTGGAACAAGGCGCCAACGTGGAATATTCAACTGATTCGCGCTCGGCCCTGACCATGTGCACGCCCTCGAGCGCCGTTTACCAGTACTTTTGCCAACAGGGCTACATCAAGGACGAAAGCACCGGCTTTTACCAGGCAGCACTTGATCCTGAAGAAGAAGAGGAGAATTTCAAGGCTAAACTCGAAGAAAGCTCCAAAGCGCTCGGAATTGAGATCCAATTTGACGAGCGGCCAGGCCTCGCCGCGGGCCTATGCGAGGACCCTCAAGACGAGTTTGACTGGATGCACAACCACGCCAGCTTTGCTCTTAGTCCAAAAGATTTCCCTGCACTGCTGGATTTGCTTATAGGCCCCGTGGTACCTTTTCACAAAGGCGTGCAACCGATCGCTGCAAATTGCCTATTTTTGGTGCTCCGGCATTATTGCTGGTCCGAGAATGAGGGAGCACTGGTGGGGCTCGTCACCTCGAGCATTCAGCGGATCGACAAGGTTAGCCAAACCGACGACCTCAAGCTCGTAGTTTACTGGCTGGTCAACGTGCATGCGCTGCATTTTTACTTGCAAAGGGATCCCAAATGTGCCGAGCAAACTGCAGAGTTCCTGCCGGCTCTAAAGGATTTGTTTACGAGCCTGTATACGCGGGTTGTCGAGTGCGCCAAGCGGCTGGTGGCTCCGCTGCTAAAGCCGTGCATTCTCGATTTTGAAAATATTCCCGGCATTGATACCATAAAATACAGAGGTGATTGGCACCTCTGGCGCAAAAAGGAGGCTCCACTGCCTGAAATTGATGTGTTACCCCCAAGCTTTGAGGCGCTACGCAAACCGGCGCCAAGGCGCGTAACTGCCGTACTCTCAAGTTTAATGTTGGTACTCCAAGTGTACAGTGTACACCCCGTAACTCTCCAAAGCATCTACAGCCAGCTGTTGTACTGGATCGGGGCCAGTTTGTTCAATGCGGTTGTGCGCAATAACAAGTACATGGCACGCGCGCGGGCCATGCAGATCCGCCTCAATCTCAGCAACATTGAGGACTGGTGCCACAACAACAACCAGCGACCTGCCGATGATGCTCTGCACTCGGGGCCTCCCACCTACAAGTCGCTTGACCAGCTGTGCAAGATGCACCTCAGCAGCGTTGCCGAGATGCTGCAGTGGCTGCAGTGCTTTAGCGGGTTTGGCAGCGACTTTACCAATGTTATTGCCACCATGCAAGAGCTCAAGGAGCTAAATCCGCGCCAGCTCTTGTATGCTGCCAAGCACTACCGGGCCGAAGTCAATGAACCGGCGCTGGACAAGGAGTACAAGCGTTATTTGCAGGACCTTGAGAGCCATTATTCACAACAAACTTTGGACGAGCTCAACCTAGACTCGGTTCTCTTGAAAAGTGCGCCTGTTGTCTCGCGCAATATCTTTTTGGACGAGGACCTTTTGCTCACTGTGCACCTGCCAACCTTTGTCGAGATGTTGCTGTACTGGGGCGGCGGCGCAGACGGAAGCGAGGTCTCGGGGCACTACTTTAGGCCCGCGGTGCCGGCCGAAATTGCCGACGAGCTCGAGGAGCGCGTCGAAGTCACGGGCGTTTACGAGGATCTCGAGATGCCTCGCGCCCAAATGTGGTAATATGTATTATATATTAGAAGATAGCATAGAGTAAACTGCGATGTCATTGAGCTTGGGCTCAGCTCGAATCGGCAAGTGAGCCCCTCGCAGCTCCCAGCCAGCTCACCTGCATCCCACCTCCCAGCTCGCTCAGCATGGACTTTACGCTGCTCCGGAACGAGGCAAAAGCCGCCCTGCACGATGCAGGCAGCCTGTGTTCCGAGGCAAACCAGCTCTACACTCAATCCCTTGGCTCAGTCGAGGCCAGCATCGTGCTACTCGCACGCGGCCAGTTCCTCATCACTGCGTTCCAGTCGCAGCTCCAAAAGATGGGCAATGCGTACATTTTGCTTGAACACAACATCTCTGAGCTCGAAAAGTCGTGCGCGCACTCTTTGACCAACCTCAGCGCCGCAGATGTCAACATTGGCCGCCTGCTTGAGCAGCTCGAACAGACGCCACTGCACGATGATCCTGAGAGAAACTTGCGGGGGTTTGTCCACGATAACGATGTGGCACAGCTTCGAGACCAATTGCGCACCTTGCATGCGCGCCTCGAGACCAGCAGTGGGGCTTTGACCAGCCTGCCTCTCCAAGCCCAAAAGGAAATTGGGCTACTTCGTGCAGGCATGCCGCAGCTGGCAGACGTCTCTGTGCAGGATCTCCAGCAAACGACGGAATCTGTGACCAGCAATGTGCAGGAAATGGCTGCACTACTCGAGGGGGTCACCCAGCATTATGACCTGTGCTGCGAGGCGGCCACCCTAAG
Source organism: Wickerhamiella azyma (assembly GCA_022577855.1). Classification (NCBI taxonomy): domain Eukaryota; kingdom Fungi; phylum Ascomycota; class Dipodascomycetes; order Dipodascales; family Trichomonascaceae; genus Wickerhamiella; species Wickerhamiella azyma. The sequence goes on from JAKISA010000019.1 coordinate 135,749, forward strand.
TGATCCGCACGAAATTCAGGAGGTCCAGGGCGTACTCGAAGAAGATCAGATCCAGCTACAAGACGCGCTCAAAACGCTGCAAATGACCCGCGACCTAATGATCAAATTGGATGCGAGCGCCACCTCGACCAAGCAGAGTCTCGAAGCCTCAACGAGCGACCTCAACCATTTTTTCAACAGATTGGATACTTTTTCCAAGTCTAAACTCAAGAATTATGTGGACCAGCTCGACGAACACAATGCGCAGCTGCGCCAGCGGTTCGACAGAGCAGGCGAGCTCGTGCAAGAAGTTGAGGGGCTTTGCGAGTACTACAAGATGTTTCAGCAGGGGTATGAGGCCCTCCTCAAGGAAAAGCAGCGCCGTATCAAGTACCAGGACCAGCTCGACCACCTTGTTGGTGAAATTAATGCCCAAATGCACAAGCACCATCAAAAGGAGTTGGGGATGCGCAGCGAGTTTATTCGGCTTTATGGCGAATACTTGCCGAGCGATATATGGAGTGATTTGGATGCAGAGCCCGAACTGTGCTTGATTTCGAGGCTGAGCGGGCAAATTAGGCACACCAACGGACACGCCAATGGGCACACCAACGGGCACGCCCACGCCCACTCTCCCAGTCTCAGCCCGCAGGCATCTCCTCCTAGCAAGGCAGTGGATTCCCTGCATATTTAATTAATATTTATTCGCGCCTAGGCGCTTGCTATGTACAAAACTCTACTCAAACTCGTCCTCGAGCTTTTTAAACTTTTCGACCAGCTCTTCCACCGTCATTTCCTGGCTCTTGCGCGAGCCGCGCGGCTTGACGCTTACCGTGCCGTTGACCACTTCCTTGTCGCCCACCACCAAAACAAAGTTGGGGTGCAGCGCCGCAGCACGATGCAGCCGTCCGCCCAGCGGCTCGGCCTGGGCCATCAGTTCAACGTCAAACACACGCGCGTGCACAGGCACAAGGCCCTGGCGGTGCTGGCCCTTGAGGCGGCGCACCACTTGCTCTGCGTACTCGGCGTGCGCAGAGCTCACGGGCAGCACCACTGCTTGCCGCGGGTTGAGCCAAAACGGCCACACGCCCTTGTAGTGGTCAATGAGCATGGCAATAAATCGTTCAAACGAGCCAAATACGGCGCGGTGAATCATTACTGGGGTATGCTTTTGCTGGTCGCTGCCGTCGTACTCGAGACCAAACTTGATAGGCAGGTTAAAGTCGAGCTGCACAGTGGCTGTTTGGTGCCGTTTACCGTGGTTATCGGTGACAATAAAATCGATTTTGGGGCCATAAAAGGCGCCATCACCTTCATTCACTTTGTAGTTGCCGTACCCATCAAGCACAGCCTTTAGGTCCGCCTCTGCGCGGTCCCACACTTCCACAGAGCCGCTAAATTGGACGGGCCGCGTGCTGAGAGTCATTTCAAATCCAAGCCCAAATTGCGTATAAATTGAATCTATTAGCTTGATGGTAGAATCAATTTCGCCTGCAACCTGCTCGGGCGTGCAAAACATGTGCCCATCGTCCTGGTGGAACCGGCGCACGCGAGTGAGGCCACTCAAAGCTCCCGAGGCCTCGTTGCGGTGCAGTGGACTGAGGTCAGAAAACTTGACCGGCAGGTCACGGAACGAGCGCTCCTGGCTCTTGTAAAGCAAGCAGTGGCCGGGGCAGTTCATTGGTTTGAGCGAATATGCCAGGCCAGCTTCTTGGTGGTTGTGGCCGCACCCATCAACATCGGCATCAACGTTACGGCCGTGCCCATCACAAACGCCAAACATATCATCCTTGTAGTGCTCCCAGTGGCCCGAAATCTGCCAAAGCTCTTTGCGGTACAGCTGAGGGCTCACCACCTCTTGAAAGCCGTAGCTGTGAGTTTGAGCTCGAACAAACGCCGCGAGTTTCTGAAACACGCGCGTTCCTGCAGGCAAGAAAAATGGCGTGCCCGGTGAGTATGGGTGGGTATACCACAGCCGCTGGATCTCGTTTGAGTACCACCTGCGCATTAGAAAGCAGAGACACCGACTCTGGGGGCGGTTGAGAGGCTAAGACGCTCGACTAGAATGGCAATACGTTGCATATGCGGCGCTACTTATTTCAGACAGGGAGGCACGCAGGTTACCTGTAAGCAGTTTGCAGCGCGATTATATGCACGCTGACGCAGCTGCATGTGGGTCCAATGCCCCAATTATTCAATACATGTGTATCTAAATTTTAATTTTTATCTAGATCTACCGATCGCGCCGTGCGGTGCGTGCACCTGAAACCACTGTGCGTGCCCACCCGCCACGCAGAGTTGCTATATTTGGAGAGACATATATAGATGCCCCACTGTATAGTACAAGGTGCCCCACATTTTCTCACACACCATGCTCCCACTTTTATTTGCATATGCACTAGCGTTTGGAATAGTTGCCAGTGGCGGAAACCATGACCGCGTCCCAGTAAAGGTTGATGAATCCGGTGTGTGGTCCCTCAAGGGAGCCGAAGACCTCAAACTTCACATTGAAAATGAGGGGTACATGCGCGCCAATGAAAACGGGGTATCAGTAGCATCCGGAAGGCCCGAAATTAAGCTGCAGGGCACCTCGCAAACAACGCGCTGGCTCATTAATGAGGGCGCTCTAACCACAGAGCTACTCTACCAATTTTATGTTGAGGAGGACGGGAGATTAAACGTTTTTGGGGGTCAACCAGTTAGTCTGTACCCCGTATAAATAATGAAAGGTGCGAGCAGGTCAACGCTTTTGCTGCATGTTGCCAGGCATACCGGGCATACCCGGCATACTGGGCATTCCCGGCATGTTCATGCCCATCATTCCGGGCATAAACATTGGCGGCATGCCCATTTGTGCCATTACGCGCTGCGGCGTAAAGTTGGCCCGTGTATGGTCCTGTTTGGAGCAGTAGGCGGTCCAGGTAAACTCGTCAAAACCATAGTTGAAGTAGTCGGTGAGATCTGCACCGGGCTTGCGCCACGGCTTGTCTTCAAAACTGTTGAGATCAGTTTGAGTGATTGGCTTGCCATTGATGGTGGCAACCGCGTCTACGTCTACGCCAGGCACCTGGGGTTTCTCCTTTTGAGCAGAAGCTGTGGCGGCAGGCTGTGGCGCGGGAGCCGGCTGACGTAAACCAGGCTGCGCGCTCACATTCTGCTGAGCTGCTTGGTCGGGGTGCTGCGTGGGGGCTGGTACAGCGGGGCCCTTGCCCGGCAAGGGAGCCAGAATAAATTCAACGTCGGACTCATCGTCGGAGCTGCTCTCTTCGCGCTGCCGTTTGAGATCGCTCATGAGGTTGGGGGGTGTTGATTGGGGGTGTAGTCGAGTTGGGACTTTTGGTGAGGTGCGCGAGTAGCATCAGAGTAGCCGTTAAAGCGGCTCTCGGGTCACCAGCGCCATGAGGTCACTGCGCAATGTCTGGCTCAAGGGATTCAAAAATTGCGCGTTGTTGAAGTGTGTAGCTGCTGTTTTGCAGAGTGACTGTGAGTTTATGGAAAAGGCTGAGAAGATAAACAGCGTGGCTTGTGGGACATGAATGATCTTTTAGAGGCGTTCCATAATTAAGTGTGAGTTGATCGTGAATTCATCCTGGGCAGTCCCTGGCGCGCTCACTCTCGCTGAGGGAACCCAAATTGTAACGGCCAGCCAGGGCTGAGCTTCTAATAAGATAGCTAATACATCACTCCAGCCTGGATATTTTATTTGATGCTGCAAGTCTCACTACACTGTCTCAAGCGAGGACCCCGATCGCTCTCGCCTCCGCGAACCAATCTAGATAAATATCTAGATTGGCCAATCGATGCCTGTAGCAGTTAAATAACTTCTCAGACCTCTCACCATGCTTTGGAGTCTCATATTTGCTAAATTTTCAGCCGAACTCATCATGATACCCCTCGAAGTCTGATACCCCTCAAAGTTTAGTATTATCGACTATATCCCTAATCAAACGATGGGACAGCTAGTGTGGCTTGCTCAAAGTTGCCGTAGCGCCCTACTAGCATTCCTGAGCGACCGTATTTGAACGAAATTCAATGTCTATGGCGTGCAAGCTCAAACTCCAATTCTCAAGCATGATGGCTATACCCTGAGCGGCGTGGTAGCACACTTTTCTAACCACTTGGAAACATGCTCTCCAGAACAAGAGTGGCTTTTGGAATATGCGCTCTATCTCGATAAGAATAGCCTAATTCCTGCTGCGGATTAAACACGAGCAGTGCAAGCGTGCACACCCTTTTCCAACAGATGTGATTAATGCTATATGCTATGCTTTGCAGTTTTTCTATCCAACGACTCTCATAACCCGGTCAAACAGGGTCTCAAGCGAGGCGCCATCGTCGTAAACGCTGTCAAACGAGTTGATGCCGAGTCTCTTTGTGGTTTGCTCCTCGTCAACCATCTCCTCGTCCTCTTGGTAGCTGTTGTACAGAGCGACCTTGTCCTGCTGCTTGACCACCACTGCCGGCGGCTTGAGGGCACCACCCAGTGACGAGATGAGGCCGCGGGTATCAACAAACGAGAACCCCGAGCCGTGCGCCTCGAGGGCACTAACGGCGCTCGGGTGGCTCACTGCAGCCACGGGAATGGGCGAAGCCATGTCCCACAAAAGCAAGCGCGAGTTGACGCGGTAGCCGCTGTCGTGGTAGTTGACGGCAAGTGCCAGGTGGCCAGCGGCTGAGGCCATGAGGCGACCACCACACGGCGCACTTTGGGTAGCAATAGACCACGCCTGCTGGGCCAGCACCAGGTCCCACACCACGAGCCTCGTCTTGGCGAGGATGGCCAGGTGCTTGCCGCTGAATGCAACGCCGCGCACGCGGGAGCCAGCGAGATTTTGGAGTTTGTGGCTCACGCTCAGGCGCTCGCCGTCCACAAGCAATACTGTTTGGTCGTGACCCACCGCCAGAACCGAGCCGTCATCGCTCCAGCCAAGGCACACGCTGCGGGTGCTGAGGCCTGTACCCTTGAGAGTACGCCTAAGGGCCCAAGTAGTGTCGTAACGCCACAGCTTGAGCTCGCCATCACGTGCACAAGTCACAAATTGCGGCTTGCGAGGGTGCGCTTTGACGGCAGCCACCGGCGAACCGTGCGGCGCCTCGACCTTGGCAGCAAGAGTCCAGCCATTGTTGGCAAACGACCAAAATTTCAGGGTGGAGACAGTATCGTGGCGCGACTCGAGCGCATCCACAGCGCTCAGAGGAGCAACATCAACCGTGACCATCCACTTGCCGTCCGAGCTAAACTCGAGGTGACTGATGCTTGGGTCGCTAATCATTTGCTCGCTCCGGACTTTACCGGCAGGAATGGTCGATGCAATGTTGATAGTGGCCTCTTGCTCGTCCTTGACCGGGTTGTAAACCTGGACCTGGCTACCGGCCAGCCCGTTCTTTTGGGCAACCACAAAGTAGGCGTTGCGTGTTCCGGGGTGCACGCGGTAAATAGTGCTGTAGTCGGAGAGCGGCTCTTGCGGGTGCTTGCGGCGACGCTTTTTCTCCTTTTCGGGGCTTGACGGCAGCTTGGCGAACCGCGTGCGCACACCACTCACGGCGAGGCGGCTCACGAGATCCACGGCGCCCAGCAGCAAGGTCTGAGCATTGTCAAGGGTAACAGCATACAGAGTCGAGTTTGCATTGCTCGAGACGCTCGTGATGGCGCCGTCGAGGCGAGGCAAAAATTGCTGCTTGTCGGCATCCATCTGCCAAAACACCAAAACCCGCTCCTCACCACCTGAAATAAGGTAGTTGTCGCCAAGCGAAAAGTGCAGCGCGCGCACCGGCTCGAGGTGCCACTTGAGGCTGCGCAGACCCTCTGCATAATAAATATCAATGACACCGGTCGGCGACCCCACGGCCACCAGGCCCTTGTTGGAGATTGCGATGCTCGCGGTAGGACGGGTGCGGGCAATTTTCGTCGAGGTCTTTGAACTCATGTGAAAAGTGTCAATGTGGGAGGAATGGGACACCGCGAGATACTCGCCATTGTTTGAGACGCAAAAGCAGTCGCTTTTCGAGGTCTGGAAAAACTCGCGCGCGGAATTGGCGTGCACAGACCCAAGGGCAATGCCCTCGCTCGTTTGGTACAGTGCCAAAATGTTGTTCTTCTCGTCAACCGATACAATCTTGATAATTTTTTTGGCGAGCGGAATCGTCTCTGGGCGGCTATCGCCGCTAAGGCCAACCAGCTCTACCGAACCATTTTCGTGCACAACAAAAACCGAGCTCTCATCTTTGCTCAAAAGAATTTGGGTCACGGTGCTGCAGTCGAGGGGAATTTTTGCCGTCACCTGCTTGGTGTTGAGCTGGTAAATTTTAATTGTGAGGGCCGTGGGGATAGCCACCTGGGCTTTATTTGTGAAAAATAGGGGCTCCAGGGCCGGGAAGCGGCCACCGGTGACCGATCCTACCGTCCAAGATTTTGCCATAAAAAATTTGTAATAGCGAGTAGGGTCGTGTAGGGTCCTGCAGCTGTAGGGTCTGCAGATGTGGGGTCTAAAGGGTTGATTTGGCTACAACTAGAGTGAAAAATTATTGGCTAGGTAGAATTGGGGGATTTCATGTCCAGGGTCGGCCTGAATCGCCAACGAGGCTAAAAATAGGCCGGTAATCTAGGCTAATAAATAATGTCTTGCTGCAACTAGTCCTCGTCCATGTCGAATCCACCATGCTGGCCAGTCGAGCGCATTGAAGCAAACTGCTCGGCATCGACCTGGCTCTGCACCTTCTTCTCCATGCGTGCAATCTCCTCCTCGGCATCCACAGCATCGGCCTGGGCGTACTCCATAACCAAGCGGCGGCCAAGCAAGTGAGCGCCGCTAAGGGCAGCCATTGCCGCCTCGGCCTCCTTGACGGTGGCAAACTCAGCAAACGCGAAACCACGGGTCTGCTTGTTGAACTTGCGCGGCAACCGCAGCGACCGCAGCTGGCCAAAGGTACCAAATAGATCGTAAACGTCCTGGCGCGTGGTCTCAAAGGGAACGTTCTTGATAACAATCTTGGAAGTGCTGGCCTTTTTACGCTGCTCGTCCTTGCCACGCGTGCTGGCCTTGAGCTGCAGCGCGTGGTTGTCGAGCGTGTAGCCCTGGAACGCCTTGATGGCGAGCTCGGCATTGTCCAGAGTATCAAACTCGGCAAAGCCGTAACCCATGCTCTGAGTAGTACCCTCGGTCTTGCCGGGTTTGGTCTTGACCTGAGCGGTAACAAAGCCAGGCGACTTTTTGAACAGGCGCGTGAGCTCCTGCGAAGTGGTCGAGAAGTTGAGGTTCTTGATAAAGACAGAGGCATGCACAGCGCTGGTGACCTCGGTGGCATCGTTGGCATCCACTTCCAGCAAGTCCTTGGCGCTCGTGGCCTGCTTCTTCTCGCTGAGCTCGACGCGCTCGGCGGCCGAGGTCTCGTCCAGTAAACCTTGGGGCGCCTTTTGCAAGTAGAGAATGGAGGTACCAAGACGGCGGAATGCCAGCTTGGTAAAGGCTGCGCGGCCGCTGGGAGCAGAAACAAACTGCACAATCGCGATACCGCCATCGGGGGGCATGAGCACACGCACGAGCTCGCCGTACTGGCCAAACAAGTCGCTCAACTCTTCGAGAGTGGTACCAAAGGGAATGTTTTTGACGAGGATAATCTTGTCGGTAACGTTTTTTTTCTCGAGCTTGGCCAAATCCACGCCTTTACCCTTGAAGTAAGTTTGAACACTCTCAAGCACTGAACTTTCGGCAAGAGCTGCCTTGACCGCCATGTTGGACGAGTGCGGGTCCATCATCTCGGCCTTGGTGATACCCAATTTCTTCGCCGCAGTCTCAAGCACCGCGTCACGGTTGAGGTAGAGAGAGTTCCAGCTAAACTGCTGCTTAGCGGCATTCTGCTTCTTTTTGAGTAGCTGCTGCTTTTTGAGTGGCATATTGGCAAGGTCAAACTCGTCGATCTCGTACTTTTGGCTCGGTTTGGCAGGCAAAATGTGCAAAAGGCGGCCCTGGAAGCTCACGCCGTCGAGCTGGTGGAATGCGGCAAGCGCCTCATCAGGCCGCGTAAAGGAGACAAAGGCAAGACCCTTGGGTTTGTCGGACTTGTCCACAGGGATATGCACAGAGTTGGCGCCAAACTTGTTGAACAAGGAGCTCAGCTCGGCCTCGGTGGTCGAGTATGACAAGTTGCGCAAAAATAAGCGGCCAGCAGCCAAAACCTGGTCGTCCAAGGTTTCAGTGGGCTCGGGCTCCTCTATGGGAGCGGCAGAAGCATCAGCAGTCTTGCCGCTCTTGGCCTCTTTGGTGGTCTCAGCGTCCAGCTTGTCCCTGATACGAGTGCGTTTAGACTTGAGCCAGTCGAGATCGGTCATGTCTTCATTATAATCTTCTTGGGGCTTGTCGCCAATCTCTTTTCTCATATTTTCCAGCTCCTCGTCGGTGTCCATTTCGGGTTCAGGCTCGGGTGCAGCCTCAGCCTCGGCCTGGTCCTCGGCCTGAGCATCCAATTTAGTCAAATCTTGCATATCCTCATCCTCCTCGGGCTCTTCAAGTTCGGGCTTGGAGTCTGCTGCCTTGACCACATCGTCGGCATTTTTCCACATGGCCGTAGTACTTTGGGGCTGCATGACATTGAGGAATTCTTTAAGCTGTGCGTCCTTGGAGTCGTCGCCATTGTCACGGGAACCGCTGTGCTTTTTGGTCGAGTGCTCGGCGGCCGCTGCCTCGGCTTCGAGCTTGCGTTTACGGCGTTCGCGCGACGAAACAAGTGTCTCGTCGTGCAAATCCTTGGCAACCTCGACGCTAAGCTGGCTTGTGGTCATGAATGACTTGTTGAAATATTTAGCAGCGTCCTGGGCGGCCTCGTTTGTCTTAAACCCAATGAATGCAAACTTGCGCGAAGTACCGTCGCGCTTGCGCAAAAGCTTGACGTCTGTAATAACGCTTGTGCTCTGTTTAGCCTCGAAATGCTTGCGAATCTCCGCCTCATCCGCCTTGATTGGCAAATTTTTGACGATGATGCGCGACATAATTTTTTTGAGGGTTGGGGTGAGAGATTCTCAAGGTTCAGAGGATATCAAAGGCGTTTGCTTACAAACACTATAACTATTCTACTAGGATATGCTTACAAGGGATGTTGGATCACGCCGCGCTTACATTACCCCCATCCAGCACCCCCCGTCTCTATTTCGGTAGCGACACACCACGCGCGCTTAGTCCCCACACTTGCACTTACGTATGTCGGTGCGCGAAACCCGCTCGATTCAAATTGAGTATAATCCGGTGAGCGGCCGCAAGATGCTCAACCGGTACGAAATCTATGGTGAGCTTGGCCGCGGGCAGCACGGCAAGGTCAAGCTCGGCCGGGATGTGGGCTCCAACGAGTATGTTGCTATCAAAACAGTGGACCGTAAGGATAGACCACGGCTTGGGAGGCCCAGTACATCAACTGCAGAAACCAAAGTCCGCCAAGAGGTGGCAATTCTGAAAAAATGCAACCACCGCAACATTGTTCGGTTGCTCGAGGTGCTCGACGACAGTAGCTCGCGCAAAATCTATCTTGTGCTGGAGTACCTTGAAAAGGGCGAAGTAAAATGGCAAAATGCCGATCAAACGCCGGCCCTCAGCCGGTCAAGAGCCCGTGAAGTGCTCATAGACACTCTGACTGGCCTCGAGTACCTGCACAGCCACGGCATCATCCACCGCGACATCAAGCCCGCAAACTTGCTTTTAAGCCGCGATGGCACTGTGAAAATCAGCGATTTTGGCGTCTCGTACGCCTTTACATCCCAGGATTGCGACGAGCTCGAGATGGCCAAAACGGTCGGTAGCCCCGCCTTTTTCGCGCCCGAGATGTGCATTTTCGACGAGAGCGAAAAACGGCCGCGCATCACCGGCAAGATCGATGTGTGGGCGCTCGGGGTTACCCTGTATTGCTTGCTGTACGGAAAGCTGCCGTTTGATGGTGAAAACGAGTATGATTTGTTTCGAATCATTTCAAAATGTGAACTTGAGCTTCCGGAAACTGATGATCCCGAACTCAAGTGCGCAAACGACCTTATTATGCGCATGCTCACCAAGGATCCGCTCGAGCGGATTGATTTGAGTGAGATCCGCCATCACTGTTGGCTCAAGGACATGCGGCCCGTGGAACAGCCCGAAAGTGTCAAGGTGAGCGACGAGGAAGTGGATAAGGCGGTGCGCGGGATCGCGTCTCGGATCCGCAGCTCGTTTTCGCGGCTCATGTCGCGGTCACGCTCACGCTCAAAAACGGGGGTTTCGGCCGAGGCGGGCTCGCCTCCTGGTGAGCTGGTGGCTCATCGCCAAAGCCGCAAGGCCAAGGCCGGTGTTGAGGCCAGTGCTAATGCTGCTGCCGGCGCTGGTGCATCATCACGCGCGAGCGCGAGCGCGCAGCCTGACTCCGAGCACGACCGGCTGCAGACTGTTGGCAGCCTGCGCAGTACATCTCCGATTGCGTCCGAGCCTGTCTCGGACTGTTCATCTAGCGAGCTGCCCGTGGGGCTGCCGTCAGCCATCTCAGAGCCGGCGTCGCGCGTGCGACTACCGACGCATGTCTACACCCAAACTGAGTTGCGGTGCCCTAGCGAAGATACCCTCAATGTGGCCAAATTCGATTCGTCGTCTGATTCGGACAGCGAGAGCGATGGCGGTCAACTAACGCTGGCGTTTAGAAAGAGGAATTGAGCATATGCATTAATATACTGGCTTGGCGTTGGCTGGGCACTAGCATAACATTAATAAATTAGAGAGCGTAGCGGGAGCGAGCGGCTCGGCAAAGGGTCACCTGGGTTACACATAGCTTGGTGTCCATAGCTACCTAGCTACCCAGCTGTCCACTCCCCACGCTGACACGATGGAATCACTACTGCATGACGACTTTGAGATCGACGACGACCACATTGAGGCCGACACCACCCACGAACCGGCTCGTGCAACTCCTCAGTCCGCCTCGGCAGCCCCTGAACGGTTTGAACAACGTCGGTTTGCTGGCGGCGATACTCTCGACGAATCGGTGCTCGAGACAATTTCCCGCGACGCGCGTGCATCCTTTCACATTCTCAAACATACTTTGCTGTTTAGTGCACCCAGTGAGCGCCCAGAATGGGACCTATGGGGCCCTCTAGTCTTTTGCCTCGTGCTGAGCTTGGTCCTCAGTTTGGCCAGTTCTGCTTCGAGTTCAAGCGTTTTTAGCAGTGTGTTTGCCGTTATTTGGCTCGGACAAGCCATGGTTGTGTACAATATCCGTTTGTTGGGCGGTACCATCTCGTACTTGCATGCCCTCAGTGTGTCGGGGTATTCGCTGTTCCCGCTCGTTGTGGCGGCGGCTGTGAGCGCTGCTGTGCACATTGCTCTTGTACGGCTAGTGGTAACTGTGGTGCTTGTGGCCTGGGCCATCAAGAGCTGCTCCCACAGCCTAGGAAGCGCCGGTGTGCTGCCAACCCGCGTGGCGCTTGCGAGTTATCCGGTAGGCCTGTTTTATTGCGTGCTGGGGTGGATGTGTGTTGTTGTGTAGCTATTCAATTTATCGCGTGCAAGCCGGAAGGGTGTGGTGGGGAGTCGCTCTGGTTACCCTGGCCTCACAAACGCCTCGCAGCGGCCTCCAAATTCTTTTGAAACTCGGCCTGCAGATTCTCAAGTAACTTGTCGGGATCAGGAAACATTGGGTCCACGACAGGCGGCAGCGCCCCCACAATCACCTGGGCCTCGGCTGCCTGCTTGACGAGATCCTGAGATACCCGCTGAAGCAAGGTCACGCGCGGCGTCAAATCGTTGTTGATGCGGTCAACAAGCTGCAGCTTGCGCTCGATCCTCGACTTAATGGGCGCAAATGACGAGAAAACTTTGCCGCTGAGGTCCCCACTCTTGGCCCTCGCCGTCTCGAGGTTGGCCTCCATTTCAGAGTGCTCGCGCAACGCTTCCTGCCTTAAGATATCAATTTGGTCAAGTTCTTGCGCGTACCTCGAAGTAGACAGCGCCCGCATCGCTTGGTACTCGCGCTCGAACCGCGCGGTTTCCTCGCTGAGCCGCATGTTGCCGGCCTTGAGAGCAGTGACTGCGTAATTTTCGCGGCCCAAATCACCAAAGGCTTGCTCCTTTTGATGGCGGCTGCTCATGCCCGCCTCGTACGCGGCCAGAACCCGCTGCTCCGCGTCCTGGCGCTCCAACTCGAGGCGGCTATGGAGCTCGTGGGCACGCTCAATAGTGTCGTCTGCCTCAAGGGTTTCGGGCAGAGCAAGTGGCACAACAAGGGCAGCATTCGCAATATCCAAGATCTGGCGCACCCGGGGCCGCAGCTCAGCCAGGGCCGCGCGGTTGGACTCACATTTTGCCTCGAGCTCAGAGTTGCGCGCGCGCGCACGGCCCAGGTCCTGCTCAATCACGACTGCACGGTCATTCATATCCTGAGCTTCCGTCCTTGAAACCCCATCCTTTTCCAGCTTTTGCTCGTACTGCGTTTGGAGCCCATACAAGTGCGCCTCTTCCTCTTTGTACTTGACCAACTTGAGGCTGATTGCTTCAAGGTCTCTGCGGACAGCGGAAAGTTCGGGCTCAATGGCGCGCTTGTACTGATTTAATTGGTTGCCGTCGTTGGCACACGCCTTGAGGTCATGGTCCAGCACGGCATAATTGGCCTTCTCGTGCTCCTTGATTGCAAGGTCCTCGGCAAGCTTGGTCTTGAACTGGCGTTTGGAAATGTTTTCCTGGCGCAAAAGCTGCAGGTACTCGGCAAGACTGTTGTCGTCTCCCTCCTGGTTGTAGTCGTCAAGCGCATAAATGCCTAGCCGCGCCGTCAAAAGCTGACCCTCTTCAACGTGAGGAACGGGGGCGTATTTGCCCTCGCACACATCGGCCATCCGCGCAAGGTACGCAAGCGCCGCCAGCACAGGAGGCCAGTTTGGCTCTGTGTTTGCGATAAAAAACTTGTTTGACAATATGCGTTGCAGGCGCGAGTCTACCTTGTATCCCAACAAGTCGAGCATCTCGATAATGGAGCGCTTTTCGGAGCTGGGCCCGTCAAAAATTGTGAAAAGTATCTCAAACCACTCGGCGATCTCATTGTTGCTGGGCGGCTTCAGCTGGTTTTGCGGAGTGCCCACACCGTGGCGCTCCAAAACCGTGTACAAATCGTTGGCCAGCACGGGGTCAACCTGCCTGGCAAGGCCTGCAGTTGGCGTTTGGCGTGGTGTTTGGTGGACGGGGCCGCGCACCATCCGGCCCTGGGCTCTACTCATGGATTGCCTACGACCAGCGGCAGGTGTTGAAAAGATTGAACCAAGCCCGTGCGACTCTCTGCGCCTTGAGCGACCGTCTATGGCCATGACAAAAGGGAGGGGTAGAGTCCCCGCACTTATACGCGTCTATGCACGCCCCTGCAGGTAAATGTGTCCCAGCACATGCGCGCTCATGCAGGTCAATGAGTCCCAGCACAATATTCTTTGAGCGGCCCAAAACATTTTTAGGGCTGCGCATGTTTGTGAAAGTGGAATTTCACGTGTCGCCTCACGCTGGCCAGGCGCTTTAGCCGGTGGGCTACCCAAGCGAGTCAAGAGATCCCTTGCCAATTCAGCACAGAATTGAGTATTCCAGCGTGAACAATTAACGGCATTTGCTATCTAGAGTATAACTATAGTAGTACTTCTACAAGCTGTAGCGGCGAGCAATGGCGATGCCATCGGCCAAGTTTTGAACACGCGCATCGAGCTTAAAGCCCTCGCTCGCAAGCTTTGCGAGCTCCTCAGGCAGAGACTTGAGGGGCACAGTAAAGCACTCGATAAACTCATTCTCCTCGAGCTGGGGCTGTGGGTTTTTGTTGCGCTCGTCGGCCATGTCAATGTGCACAGTGACGAGCTTAACATTTGTGTTGCAAAAGCCTGGGTCGTTAAACATGAGCGGGCTCGTGGTAGTAGCCTTGCCAATGTAACCCGTTTCCTCAAGCAACTCGCGTTCAGCACAAGTCTCGATTGACTCGTTGGGATCAAGGAGTCCAGCGGGGATTTCAATGCAAACGCCATCCACAGGAGGCCTAAATTGGCGCTGCAGCAAGAGTTCAGGGCCATTGGCAGTGTCTAGGATAGCAATGATTCCGACACCGTCGCAATCCGAGCCCTCGACGCGGGTCTGGCGAGAGCAAAATTCCCAGTCACGCTTTTGGCCTGTGGGATCCAAATAGTCAATTTTCTGCAGCTGAACCCAGCGAGCATTGTCCAGTTTAGAGATGGCGGTGACCTTGGCGTCCTTGAGATTCATAATCGATGGAGGAGCTGCGGGCAAAGTTGCAGGCAACCGGGCAGCTGGCCGAGATTATGGAGGCCACCAAGCAGAGTCTTAGGCAGTCTGGGTGGTATGACTTGGTGAACGGGCTTGGAGTGCACGAGGCCTCACAAACAGCCGAGATCGACTATGACGCGATTGCCAAAAAGATTGAGCCCCAGGCACTGCAACTTGTGCCTGAACATGTGCGCACCGAGTTGCTGCAGCGTTTGAAGAGTGCTCTAGAGGGTTAGCAGCTCTTGTATGTTCTCCTTTTCGTCTCGTATGCGACTTTTGTGACTGCAGGAACGTGCATAGCCAGCGGGGCCGCGCGTAATTTGAAACAAACTAATTCCAGAGTCCAATAAATTTTCATGTATATAGCGCTATTTACAGACATCCCTCTAGTTCTAAAAAAAGCGTAAACTCGAGCCGCTCCCTCTCTCCAACGCTAAAATCACGCGGACAGCGTTTGGCGCTCACTAATGTCAACTCTTAAAGTCGCGCAGCTGGTGCGGGAAACCGGTTGCCTTGAGACCGAGGCAGAGACTGCGCTTGAGGCACACAACAATAGCCTCGAGAGCGCGCGCGAGTCGCTGAGGGCGGCGCTCGAGTTCCGTCGCCGCAAGTTTGGCCATGATCTGGGGGCTGTTTGGGCGCGGTACAGTAGCACCACAACCACAGACTATGATGGAACGCTCAAGATTCTCGAGGATCTAGGCGTTGATCCGAGCGACGAAGTTGTTTTGGCGCTGTGCTATGAGCTGGGTGCGCAGCATCAAGTATTCGATAAAGAGCGCTTTATTCAGGGCTGGGCCCGGCTCAAATGCACTTCGTTGCCCGAAATGCGCCGCGAGGTGCAGGCGCTGGCCGCCCAGATGTCCAAGGGTAGCTACTTTACCCGGATATACAAAAACACATACAAGTTTAATCTCGAGCCAGGGCACCGGTTGCTGGACTTGGAAACGGCAGTTGCTTATTGGGAATTGCTGCTCAAGCCCCGGTTCGAAGGTGTGGACAAGTGGATCGCCTTTATGCAGCAGCAAAAGGCCACAAAAGTGTCGGCTGATACCTGGAACATGTACCTCGAGTTTCTCGAGTATGCCAAGCTGGACCCCGAGCTCAAAGGATGGGACGAGAATGCTTCGTGGCCGATTATTATTGATGATTATGTCGAATTCCTACGCGACAACTAGGCCACGCCTAGCCTAGCCTAATGCACCTTCAGATAGAGTAGCTAACCTAATGAGTGAAGACGACTCGGCAGACCAGCTGGCCCAGCAAGTGGCTGCGCTCGAGGTGGAGGTGGAGCCAGACTATGAAGCGTTGGCTTTTGAGGCGCACCAGCGTAATTGCAAGTCGCTGCTATATCGACAACCTCGTGAAATTATTCTGAGGGTGCTTGCGCTGCTTGCGCTCGAATCGGGGCGCTCGTTTGCACGTGCGGCCAGATCAGCCCAGGTTTTTAGGGTTGGAGAGCGTGATGCCCTGTTTTGGGAGGCATTGTGCCGTGCTCATTACCCCGACTGGCAAGATTCGAGCCACAAGTACCGCAGCTGGTACCATATGTTTAGCACGCGGCCACAAATACGGTACAACGGCGTCTATGTGTGCACTTCACGGTATATGCGGCGTGCAGAGCAAGAGACTCGGTCGTGGCTGCAGCCTTTGGTCGAGGTTGTCTATTATCGCTATATTCGGCTTTATGAAGATGGCACGTGCCTCACGCATGTAACGCCGCGGGAGCCTGAACGAGTGCTGCCCTTTGAGATTGATCACCCTGAAGCCAGCCGCGGCCAATGGCGGGTTGACCGCGACCACAATGTGCTTGCAATCAGAGTCAAAATTAACAAGACAAACTATAATTCGCACCTTGAATTTAAAGTGCGCAGTTTTGAAAATAAACTGCACAATATGCTGGAGTGGCGACTCTTTAAAGTGATGGGCCCCTCGGGTGAGTGGGATAGCCTACCCCACCAAAAGGAGGGTGCCTTTTCCTTTCGTAAGACGCTCCCCATAGACCGCAAATGAAGGAGGCCCAAAAGGTCTGGGTTTCGAGCTACGCGAGCGCAATGTGCGCTATAATGGTCGGGTACCCGCTCGACACCATCAAGACGCGCGTACAAACGTTCAATTACCCGTCGTGGTGGGGGTGCGTCAAGTCCACTTTTGAGACGGGCGGAGTAGCCGCATTTTACCGAGGAATTGCCGCTTCCATGTTTAGTTCTGGCATTGCGCGCGCATTCACAATGTCGGTCTACAATACTCTACGGCCAAATGTTGCCCAGGCCACCGGTTTGGCCCCCCACCACCTCGTGACTACTTTTAGCAGCGGGTTTGTGGCAGGCGGCCTTTGCACGCTGTTTACCTGTCCATTCGAGTTTACAAAAGTGGCGTCGCAGGTTGAGAGCCTTGTCTACAAAAGCCGTGGCTTGCCGGAACCCAAGAGCCTTGGCACCATCCAGGCAGTACGTGACCTGTCACGGCGCGGGGGGTGGCGTAGTTTGTACGGTGGGTACCGCTACCATTTTGGAAGAGATGCAATCGGCTCTGGAGTTTACTTTAGCGTGTACGAGCAGGCGAAAGCCACCATGTCGCAGCTTTTCCCTCCGCGCGCTGATGGCAAGCCTAATGCAATCTCTGTTGCAGTAGCTGGCGGCCTTTGCGGCGTATTGTCGTGGATTTTTGTCTATCCCCTAGACACCATGAAGAGCAGCTTCCAGCGTGACTTGTACAACCATTCGCTGGCCTCGAGCCTCGAGTTTCGCGAAACAGTCGTGCAGCGGCCTAGGCTGAGGCTGAGTTTGAGTATGTACCGCGGGTTGGGCCTCAGCGTTGTGCGCACAAGCATCAATGGCATGGTTTTGTTTTCATGCTACGAGTATTTTATGCACCATTTGTGATGATAATGTATATATTAATGACTGTGGAGAGGACAACTGAGGGGTGAGGGCGGAGGGGGTAGGGTGGAGGGGACAGCTCTGTGTTAAGGGGCCCCTTGCGCACCGTTCGGCACGCCCACCCCTCAATAAAAATGTTAATGCTACTCATGCTAGTCTCGTTTGGGCAATGCAAATTGGATGCGCTGCTCATCTTCCTCGGGAATTGTGTTGATACGGCGATGCGCAGGCTGGGGCTGCACAATCTCGTACTGATTATCGTCCACGGCATCGTCGTCAATCATGCCAAGCGCTGCAAGACGACGCGCGCGCTCAACCTCGGTCTCGCCCTCAGACTCGTCGTCGCTGCCCTGGAACGGAATTTCCTCGTTGGACACTTGCGATGCGTCAGAGTCGCTCTCACCGTCGTCCTCATCGTCCTCATCATCGTCATCCTCGCTCATATGAGTAGGGGACTGCGAAGGAGACAGGCGGCGATTAGCGCGCGACTGGGAGCGCGAGCGAGACCGCGACCGTGAGCTCGAGGTGGTGGCGGGAATATCTTCTTGTTTAAATGCCATCTCAACGCGGTTCCGCAACGGATCCTGGTGCTCGGGGTCTGAGCCGTGCACGGGCACCAAAGTGGGTGAAGTACCGTCGGGGGCAGGGCTGTGGCCGGGGCTGGCCATCTCGCCTGTCTTGCGGAACCATCCCAGCAAGCCACCCGTAGATTTGCGGCGCCCCTCGGGGCCAGAGCCAGCGGTATCAGGCCCGGGACTGTTGAGGTCGTTGGGGCCGCGCGGAGTACGAACAATGCGGTACCGCTTGATAATCTCGCCTTCCTCGTTTTCGACCACAACCTCGTCGTCGCACTGGTATGCATTAACACGCTCGCCGCGCTCGGGAATGTGGATAGTGCTGCGAGGGGAGGGGGGTGTCTCGAGGGCATCTGAAGCGTCGGTCTCGTCCTCTTCTTGATCCTCAACATCGCTCGTAGGCAGCTGCTCGCTGATCTTGATACCATCAACATGCGTATGGGCGTCGCGGTGGTCGAGGTCAAGGCGGTGTACCACATTACCCTCATCGTCCTCAACCACAACTTGTTTGCCGGTTTGGAAAACATTGAGGTCCTCAGGCGACTTGCCGTTGAGGCGATCCTTGTCAAACAACTCGGTCTTGGTGTACTTGTGCCCATTGCCCAAATCCACCTCCAAGTTGGCCGGGATCTTGCTGGGGTCGCGCACACCATTCTTCTTCTTCTTTTTGGTGCGGCGGCGACTCGGGCCGCGTTTTTCAGAGTAGCGCGTGCCCGTGCGCTCCAGCTTGAGACTCAAACCATCGGGATTATTGAGGCGGCGGATCCACGAGGGGCCGGCGCCATTGGTGGTGTAGGTCATGGTGATGGCGATATTGTTGAGGCGTTTGCCGAGGAAGAACACCGCAACAGAGGAACCGTGCACAATGATGGACGAAATCACCAAAAAGCATGTGATGGGCCAGATGGTGGCAATGGCATAGTAGTGAGGGTGGCCCTCAGGAGGCAGCGCAGACAGCGGCACAGTGCCGTTTTCCTCGAGCTCTGCGCGAGCCAAAATTGCAATAAATAGACCGCCCACGCCGATAGGGCCAAAGTGACCGCTGAAAAGCGCCTCGCGCCACGTCTTGATGTCGGGAATAATCGGCTTGAGCGCAACCACAATGGGGATACGGCGGAAAAGCAGCACCAAAATGGCGATAATCACAAGTTTCCAGGCCTTGAGACCAATTTCCGAGTTGTTGAATTGGGCCCAGGGAATAATGGCGCCAAAGTAGATAAAGTAGGCCATGTTGATGAGCAGGTCAATGACGTTGGACACATGCGACTCCTCGGTGCGTTTAGCGAACCAACCGTCCCAGGAAAAGGCCGCGCCGGCGGCAAACGCCACGAGCAGATCGTCAACACCGATAATACTGCCGACTCCGGCGCAGAAAAACGCGAGGCAAAAGTAGTAGACCAAAAACGACTCGCGGTCAATAAGCTGCTTGCGCTCTGCAAATTTGATGAGATGGCGGCCACAGTAACCAATAACCACGCCAATAATGCAGCCTAGCACGCACTCGTACAGGATAGAAATGCAAATAAAGTGAAGGGCAATGTCCCTAGAGTGGTACTCGTACTTCATCACATTGAGGGCCAAGTAGACAAAGGGAAAGGCCATACCATCGTTGCAACCCGACTCTGCACTCAAAATATTACGCAAATGGCCAGGCACGCGCTCGGCAAACTTGCCTTTACCCACAACGGCCGAAGCAAGAACCGGGTCGGTTGCCGTGACACAGGCAGCAATACAGAGCGCCTCGATCCACCGCAGGGTGGGCACAAGCTTCCAAATAAAAACGCTGCTCAGCATCCAGCCAAAGGTCATCACGGGGACCAGCAACAACACCACAGACATCCAGTGCTTGAGCATGTACTTTTTGGGCAACTCGACCGCCACGGCAAAGATTTGCACGATCAAAACAATGCGGCTGAGCTCAAGAGTGATGTAGTCAGAGTTACCCCAGCTTGTGGGGTCGAACCAGTCAAGGCAGTGCGGACCAACAATGAGGCCGTAAATTGTGCTCACAGTGGCCTCGCCAATGTAGAGTTTCTCCTTAATAAACAGGGATACTGTGCTGAACAGGATCAGGGCGAACCCAGTGACTGCGTACGCGACGTGTGGTCGCGACACCGCCAGCTGTTCCCAGGCCATGTATAAGGAAAGGGTAGAAGCACATGCAGACTGTTCTTGGGCAGTAGCTGCCGCTGACTAACCGCATTCCGCCCCCATGGGGCATGGTTGCCGATAAACCGAGAGGGCGCGAGACGCGGCAAATAGATTCACCCGATTTGGCGATGGTTGCGTATATAAACTAATTTGTAGCCTATTTGATTTTGGCTCAACTGGATCTGTTTTCCGGCTCTGTGTCATATTAGTGCTCTCTAGGGCAGTGCAAGGCTCAGTTCTACAAATATTTATGCTGTTGCACACATCAATAATCGGGTCAATAAGCACAGATCGATCTCGCTACGCGGCACGTGCATTGGCGACGCATGCATGGGGCCCCACATCGGGTAAGGGTTATCTCGGCCTTATCTCACATGCCGACTCTAGACCTCCGACTTTAAGTTGCTAAAACTACTACTGCTCTAGGTCCCAGTTTATAGAGAAAACCCTACCCCAGCGTTTGTTCACTGGTGAAATTTCGCGACTGACAAATTTTATTTAATTTTGATGGAGGCCTCTCAACCATCAGAGCCCTCGCGCGTCGAGCGCGGCGACCGCCCCTATGAGTTTGGCCAGCGTCTTCTCACTGAAGACCAAGATGTTTGGAGCCACAATGCTTGGGACCATGTCGAGTGGGGTCCCGAGCAAATGGCAGAGGCCGAGCAGCAGCTGGCTGCCCAGGCCCAGACGCCCGTTAACGAGTTTGACAAGGCTCAGTACAATGGCAACCCTGCTCGTTACTGGGACCTGTTTTACCGCAACAACAAAGAAAAGTTCTTCAAGGACCGCAAGTGGCTGCAAGTTGAGTTCCCTGCTCTCTACGAGGCTGTCAAGCCCGAGGCCGGCAACGTCAATATTCTTGAGATAGGCTGCGGTGCCGGCAACACAATGTTTCCTGTGCTCGAGGCCAACCAAAATCCTGGCCTTAGGGTGACTGGTGTGGACTTTTCGCCCCGTGCCGTTGAGCTCGTTAAGACTAGCCCTTCATTCAACCCCGCGAATGCACACGCTGCGGTCTGGGATCTTGCTGACCCTGAGCACAATTTGCCTGAAGGCATTGAGGAGAACTCGGTGGATATTGTGGTGATGATCTTTGTGTTTAGCGCCTTGAGTCCTAAGCAGTGGAAAGACGCTGTGATCAACCTGCAAAAGATCGTCAAACCGGGAGGAAAAATCCTGTTCAGAGACTATGGCCGCTATGACTTGACTCAAATTCGGTTCAAAAAGGGCCGCCTTCTCGACGAGAACTTCTATATTCGCGGTGATGGTACGCGCGTCTACTTCTTTACCGAGGAAGAGCTCGAGACTATTTTCAACGTTTTTGACAAGGTGCAGATTGCCACTGACCGTCGTCTGATTGTTAACCGTCAACGACGCATCAAAATGTACCGCGTTTGGCTTCAAGCCGAGTGGCGCGTTCCCATCGAGGCCTAGAGCGACTTTGCATTTGACACTGTCTATAACATTATATATTAATTCACTGCTTTCATGGATCAATCACAGCGAGAAGGCCGCCCACCATCAGCAAACTGCCTGCAACAAACACCTCGTGCTCGCGGCTCACCTGGTTGGCAACTGCCTCGAGGCTCGCAGTGACGTGAACACCTGCTTCAGGGTTGAGCTTCTTATAATACTCGGCAAGAGCGTTCTGCACCGTCAACTTGTCCACTGCTTCCTTGGAAACATTGTGCGATATCATATCGGCCTGGAAACCCTTTTCCCAGCTCTGGTTGGTGGTAAAGTATACATCTGTGACTTCGACGCCCTTGGCAACTAAGCTCTCGTGAAGGGCGAGCAGCAGTTTCTCGACTTCATCACGTTTTTGTTGGTTAAACACGAGCGAAACCTTTTTGCCCGGAGTGCGGGCCTCAGAGAACCAATTGGCGGCAAGCTCAAGCGAGTCGGTGGTGTGCGCACCATCAATGTACCATTTGTGGCCCTTGTATTCAATTTTCTGGCAACGGCCGGGCCAACTTGCGGTTTCGAGGCCCACCTTGAACGGTGCAGGCAGAGCGTCTACGGTGCACCCCAAGCGTTGAGCGGCAAGATTAATGGCAACGATGGCGTTTTTACGCTGGAAATCACCCTTGAGCCCCAAACTGGGCAGCTTGACGTCTAGATCAAGCACCGTGAGCTCAGTACCCTTCTCGGCAGCTCTGTCCTTGAGAACTTGCAAGGCGCTGGGAGGCTGGTCGGCAATCGTAAAAGCAGGTGACCCCTTTTTAAAAATACCTGCCTTGTTCCACGCAATCTTCTCCACAGTGTTGCCAAGCACGTTGACATGGTCAATGCCCAGCGAGGTGACGGCTGTTGCAACAGGGTGAACGAACACGTTTGTAGAGTCGTACTCACCGCCAATGCCTACTTCGTAAATTGCAGAGTCGACCTTCTCCTCCATAAACGCGTGAAAGCTCACCAGCGTGAGGTAGCGAAAGTAGTTTGGCTTGATACCCGGGCCCATCCTGGGGAACCTTGATTCGTCGCTAGTGGTCTGTTCGAGACGATCATAAACCTGAAAAAAATATTTGGCAAACTTCTCCTTGCTCAGCGGTTGGCCATCAATCATTATACGCTCGCAAACGCTCTTGAGATGGGGCGAGGTGTAGAGTCCGACTTTGTTCACCCCTCTTTGCTTGTACTGGAGGAGGATTGACTGCACAAAAGCACTTGTAGAGCCTTTACCCTTGGTTCCGGTAACATGCAGCACATTGAGCTTGTCGAAATCAGAGGGAGAATAGCCAATGCGACGAGTCCACTCAATCATTTCAGGAACAAGATCCTCATCGCGAACAGGCTTGCCAAGCTTGTTGATCTCCTCAATAACGCTAAAATTGGTCTGAAGCTTGTTCAAAGCCTCTACAGCGGCGTTAAAATCGCGAAGTTTTGTCATTGATAAGATCGACAAACCTCTCCCAGATATTTTTGGCTAGGCTCAGGCGAATAGTAGTGGATCAATGATGACAAAGCTCAACCTGGGATGCAACTACACGGAATTCCGATCCTACCGTAGGGGATTTTGAGGGCCAGTGCCGAGGGATATAATTGACGATATGCAGAGTTGCGAAAACTTGCATAAATTTAGAACTCAACAAATTCGGGCTTGCATAGGATGTGCATTTAGCAGTTTTATACCCACGCAGCAATGCTTTTTGCCGTCTGATGTCGACGATTATGCACCGCAACCGTTGACGTGCATCATTATGCACACTCCACTATATAAGCGCAACCCGAGCGCCGCCACCACCCAATGACTGTTACACTCTATGGATTCCCTGGTGCCTGCTCGATGAGCCCGCACATCGCTCTCATCCTCACTGGTATCAAACACAACTTCGTGGTCGTTGACAAGGCGACTGGCAAGGCCGATGGTGTTGAGTACAAGTCGATCAACCCTACTGGTGCTGTTCCCACTCTTAAACTTGAGGATGGTTCGATCATCACCCAAAACGCGGCCATCTTTTGGTGGATCGGCCAGCAGTCCAAGAAGGTGTGCTACTCGGCCGACCCCATCGGCCAGGTTCGCCTTGTGGAGCAGCTCGGTATGCTCGGTGACTTGCACAGCGGTGTGGCCTCGCGCATCTTTGGTAATGGCGACGACGCTGCCTGGAAGCGTCGTCTCGGTGAGCTCGAGGGCCGCTTGCCTGCCTCGGGCTGGACTCTTGGCGGTTCCGAGCCCAGCGCCATTGACCTTTACACTGCTGTGATCCTCAACTGGAACAACCTCAAGAACATTGACTTTACCGGTTACCCCAAGGCTCACGCTCTCTACAAGAAGGTGTTTGCACTTTCTGCCACCCAGGAGGCTCTCAAGTCTGAGGGTCTTGCTTAAGTACATAGTAGCTAGTCGATCCAAGCAGGAAACAACCGGGCGTGATGTCCAATGCACGCTCAATAACAACAGCAGTAGACCTCGCACGGCCTCATCCATAGTAATTAAATATATAACTTGTCTACCCGCGTAGAGCCGCATTGTGCATGTTGCACGATTATATGCATAAAATAAATCTGTTTCTAGGCGTGCGACTGCTCAAGCCTTCCACACGTACTCGGCATAGCCCGTCTTTTGGAGGTGCGCGTCCTTGGCCTCGACCTCCTCACGCTGGGCAGTCATGAAGGCGTGCATCTTGGCCCTAAGGTTGGCATCAGCGGCAGCAAGGGTGCGCACAGCAAGCAAACCAGCGTTCATGGCGTTGTTGATGGCGACAGCAGCCACGGGGACACCGCGAGGCATCTGCACGATCGAGTGAAGCGAGTCGACACCGTCCAAGCTGCTTCCCTTGACAGGGACACCAATCACAGGCAGCACAGTGCAGGCAGCAACCATACCGGGCAAGTGAGCGGCACCACCAGCGCCAGCAATAATGGCGCGCAGGCCACGGCCCTCGGCCTCCTTGGCGTACTCAACCATACGCTCAGGGGTGCGGTGGGCACTTACAATGCAGCACTCGAAAGGAACGTCAAAGTCCTGCAAAACCTTGCAAGCGGCGCGCATCACAGGCAGATCGCTATCCGAGCCCATAATGACACCGACAAGAGGAGAGCGCTCAGGCACGGTCTCACCCTGAATGTAGGCGAGCTTGCGCTTGCACTCGCTCATGGAACCGGCGACAATGTTGATATGGCCAACCTTGCGCTTGGGGCGGCTCTCCTTGCCGTAAAGGTGCACGGCGCAGCCGGGTGTCTCGAGGGCGCGAGCGCACAGTTTGAGCTCCGAGTTGTGCTCATCACCACCCAGCAAATTGAGCATGATGGAGTTTGTGGTAGGAGTGCTAAACTGGGTGAAGCCAGCAGGCATGGGCAAGTCGAGAATGGTGCGCAAGTGAGCCTCAAACTGCGAGGTCACGCAGGCATCCTGAGTGTAGTGACCCGAGTTGTGGGGGCGGGGAGCAATCTCGTTGAGCAAAAGCTCACCGCTGGGCAGCAAAAACATCTCAACGCCAAAGATACCGGCACCCTCTAGCGAGGCCACAGCACGCTGTGCAAGCTCAGAGGCCCGAGCAGCAACCTCAATAGGCACTTGCGCAGGCGCGTACACAGTGTGGCAAATGTTGTCACGGTGCACAGTCTCAACAACCGGGTAGGCATGGGTCTTGCCCGACTTGGTGCGCACAATCATGGCAGCAAGTTCCAGCGTAAACGGTGCCCATTTCTCACCATACAAGGTGCGGTTGCTAAGAGCCGAAAGCGCCTCGGGGATAGTGGAAGCGTCCTTGACCACAAAGTTGCCGCGACCGTCGTAGGCATCTCTACGGCTCTTGAGCATAAATGGGAAGCCGTGCTTTTGTCCAAACTTGAGGAGAGCTTCCTCCGTTTGTTCAAGCGCCTCAGAGTGAGCCACGGCAATGTTGTTCTTGATCAAGTGGTCCTTTTGCAAAAACTTGTCCTGGATAAGCTCGATGGTGTTCGGAGAGGGCTCGCAGGGCTTGCCAGCGGCACGCAACGCATCGACATCCACGTGCTCAATCTCAATTGTGAGCAAATCAACCTTGGAGGCCAACTTGGCAACGGCAGCGGCGTCAGTAAACTTGCCATCGACGTGCTCATTTGCATTGATCATCTTTGCCGGCGAGTTGGGCGCATCAAGGATAGTAGTGTGCACACCAAGGCGGTGCGCTGCCTCAACCATCATGCGACCGAGCTGGCCGCCACCAAGAATGCCTACTTTAGTGGAATCCATTTTTAGAGAAATTTAGTCACTCGGACGATTTTGATTAAATTTCACCTGCTGGGACCAAAAACTCCCATATAGTCACCTCTGACAAATTGGTCCCAGAGATGGTACATTTGGCCGAGCATGCCCTGCAGCAGCAGCGGTCCGGGAATCAGGACCCGTTGGGGGTATATCTCAGGTTTTTAGCCGATCCTCAAATCACCAGCCAGCCAGTTTTGTTGACTTCACACCTTCACAAATGCGCCAACATGTACGTCGACGATGAGCGCTACAAAAACGACAACCGATATATACAGCTGTGGTTAAGAATCGCAGACGAGCCCAGTGTATTCAGATTTATGGCAGATCACGACATTGGCATCGCCAGTCCCCCGTTTTACGCAGCGTACGCGCGCTCTTTGGCATCGCATGGCTACCTTGATTTGGCCAAAGCCGTGCTGCGCCAGGGCAATACTCTGTGTGGATCAATTGCATATTCCGAGCAAGACCTCGAGCAGCTGCTGCCAAAGGATCAAAGCCCCAAAGCAGACCCAATTGGCGAGCCGCTGGGCGAGCCTCTGCCATATCACGGGGAACCGCCCAGACCAAAATCGGCCGAGGAAATCACGGTGGATCTTGCTTTGCTCGAGGGCCTCAAGGGCGGTCGCACGTTTGAGGAGCTCATTCTCGAGGCTCGCAAAACGGTTCTCAGTCCGTTCCCAAGACGCCCAGATCCGGCACGCATACCTCCCCCTCGGCCTGCTACACAGCCTTCTCACACTGGCTACGCAGCTAGCGCGCAGCAAACGGCTATGCAGCAGCCGCGCCCGACCAGTTACCCGGTATACTCTGCGCCGCCTCCTAAACGGCGCACACCCCAGCCGCCCACCCCTCAATTGGCGCACAACCCCAACCAAAAGGTCCTTCAAGTGGTGAATTTTGATGAGCAGCCTACACCAGAGCTGCACTTGGCGCCAGCGCAGTTTATTGACTGTCCGCCGGTGGTGGACGCCAGTACAACGCGTGTGCGCCGCATTTTTGCCAAGAGAATCTTTGAAACTGTGAGGTATATGGGCCCAATTTTCAACGTCAACCAGTACGAGCGCAATGGCTTTGCGTTTCTCACCAAAAAGGGGTCTCTGCCTGGCACGCTCTCTCTCACAAATATTGACCTCACTGTGCGCAAAACGGTGGGCTCTGGCGGTTACGGCACGGTTTTTAGTGCCGTAAATCCGGTTACCAATGTGCGGTATGCCCTCAAGTGCGAAAAGGATACGGATATTCCGTGGGAGTGGTACACGGCGTCCATGACGCGCTCCCGTCTTCGCAACACAAGAGCTCTCAAGAGTATCATTCGCCCTTATCTATATGAAGGCTTTTTGGATGAGCAGTATCTCTTGATGCCACTCATTGGCTACAATTCGTTGCTTGCATGTGCCAATGGCATTCGGTCTAAAATGCTCAGCGACAGCGACATTGAGCTCGTCACTGTCTACTTTTCAATTGAGCTTTTGCGTACTGTGGAGGAATTGCACAAAAACCGCATTGTTCACGGCGATATCAAGTCCGAAAACGTCATGATTCGCGCCCCGGCCGACAAGTCGTTGCACGCCGGTTACCTCGGGCGCCAGTACTCTCCCGAGGGCCACAACCACTGGGACGAGTATGGCATCTTGCTAATTGATTTTGGTCGTGCCATTGATCTTGATTTGTTTCCTCCTGGCCAGCAATTTGAGGCCCGCTGGGAGGTCGACCACGAGCAGGACTGCACCGAGATCCGTCAGGGCAAGACCTGGACCTACGAGGTGGACTATCACGGTATCGCTAACGTGGCCTATATGATGCTTTTTGGCCAGTATATTCAGATCCAAATTGGTGAGGACGGGGTCCGCCGCATCTCAACTGCATTCCACCGCCGCGACAATGCGTTGTGGCAGAAATTTTTCCACGTGATGCTCAATTACCCCGATCCTGCGCAGCTGCCTATTGTGAACGAGATGGCTGCTTTGAGGGAGATGCTCGAAAACTGGTTGGCGAGAGAGGCCTCACACCGCTTGCACCAGCTTTTGACAAACATTGCATACGACGAGCGCCGCAAGCGGTTGATTTGATTCTCTCTCGCTTTTCCTGGCAGCTCAGGCTGCATTCCCAGCGCCTAATAAAGGTCGCGCTGGTACACCTCCATAGCCCTGCATTTGTTCTATGTAAAAACATATTTATTACTTTTGTCTGTACCTTATTGTTGATCTTTTGCGCGTCAAAGCCTTGCAGAGTGCTTCTGCAGCGCCCACACATTGGCCCTCTCCCAGATCTTCTCAATCGGGGTGCGGCACAGGCCACAAAAGTGGCCCACCCCCCAGGCGGACAAAAGGCTGTATGGAGGCAGTCATCGATGAAAAGGACAACAAGCCCAAACGCTCGTGCATGTTGGTGTTTGTGCCGGTTATTTTGTGCCTGTTCTTTGCCGTTGTTTTGATTCCGCTGGGCGTGATGTTTTTGAGGCCGTTCCTCAACAACCAACAAACAAGAGCACATGTGGACCCTAGTATGGTTGCTGCTTTAGCCTCTGCCGCCGTTGCCAGCTCTACCAGCGCTGCACTGGCCTTGGCTATCCAGAACGGGCTCGTGCCGCCACCGCCCAACTACCGCAACACTATTTTTGATACATCTACATGGCTGGACCTCAACTTTAACACCACATTTACAACCGAGACTCAGTATGGGCTGCCAATTATGGGCCTGTGGAGCGACTGGTCCGACACTGCTCGGCCCAACCCCTGGGTGTCACCGTTGATCCGCAGTCTCGATGCGCCTGTGCGCAGCGTTAGTCTTGATGATTGGCTCACGCGTCACCACAATACCACCATACACGCCCTCAAGGACAAGTTGGAGCGTCATTACTCTGCCCTCAAGCTCGGCGACTTTGAGGCCATGGCCGAGGCAGGCCTCAACACCGTGCGCATTCCGCTACCCCATTGGGTGGTGACCCCGATGGTAGGCGAGCCATATCTGCCCATGGTTGGGTGGCGATACTTTTTGCGCGCACTCGAGTGGGCTCGCCAAACAGGCCTGCGCGTCGAGGTCCAACTGCTGCCCGGGCGTGCTGGCGCTCGCGCTGTCGAGGCAGCAACTCGTTACTTGTCACAAGAGCGTTACACCAACTTGGTTACTTTTATGAGTGTGGCAGGCACAGGCTCTACCTATGATCTGCACGACTATGGATTTGAGGGCGCGGTGGTTGGCCAAGACTTGGAGCTCGAAAAAATGCAGCTTAGCAGCCTCCAGCAAGTTTGCGGCGAGTGGGCTACACAAATTAAGCCCACCAGCCTTTGCGAGTGGACCATGGGCGCCGGTACCACGCGCCTCGAGCGCGCTGTGCTCAAGGATGTGGCCCGCGGCCAAGTCTCTGTGTTTGAGCAGGGCGGCGCCGGATGGGTTTTTAGAGGGTGGCCGCAGTACCAGCGCGCTCTTGACGCGGGCGTCTTGCTTAATTTTAATGCGTCCCGCATCGATATGTGGTGCGATGCATCCATGGACTATGGGACTGTCGGCTGGGGCATCTAGTCCTCCTTGGCCTTGGTTATCTTGCCGAAACTCTTGATTTTGGTCACCACGGCCTTGAGGCTATCCCTCAAACTCTCGATAAGCTGTTGTAGTTTGCCCTTGTTGTAGCGCTCAGCAACGCTCTCGGGAATCACCACCTTGATGAGCATATTGAGGATATTGCACACCATGAGCGTCAAAGTAGTACAAGTCAAAATAATCACATTGTAGGGCATGCTAAAGTCGGGCACCGGCAGCGACAGAAGCAGCGAGGTTGTGCGGGTCCCATAGCCCTCAAACTGGGCCACGCCGGGCGCAATCTCAAAGCCGTGGTTAGCATCAGGTGGGTACTCCTCAATAAACAGCAAACTCTTATCAAATTGGTACTCGATACTGATTTGTGCGCTTGGCGGAAGCTCGAGCGTAAGGTCCATCTGGGTCGGCCTGCCGCGCAGACAGGCACCGCTGTACTCAATATCCTTGATTACACCGGCAGGAGCGCTGAGGGTGTGTAGGTAAACGCGCATAAACCACGGTAAAACCTCACGGTACTCGAGGGTGCTGGGGGTGTCGCGGTGGTTGGTGAAAACAAGGCGTACACCTCCATCCTGTTGGCCTGCGCCAGTAAAAGAGCGGTCCACACTGATGGGAGGCGACTGAGCAGCAGCCTCAATGAGCGCAGGGCCAGAAATGGTCAGGTTGGAGGGGCCATCAAGCTCAAACTGGGCAGGGCTCGAGTCGCCATTGCGCAGCACACTCCAGCGATTAACTTCCACCTCAGTAGCATCAGCCAAGGGGCACGGCGTGAACTCACCAAAAATATCACTCAAGTCCCACGTGTGCTCGGCCTCAGCCACAGGTAGACAGCCGGGGTGGTCAGGTTTGCAATTGAGTTCTGACCGCGGCAAGGGCTTGGGCAGCGGGCTGATGCGCCGGCGCAACAAACGCGGCACGTTCATAACGCTTGAAATACTCTGGTTAAACTCGAGCTCATCGCGGCCACGGCTCACGTCGAGCGCCATGGTCTGCCACTGAGCATCAAACAAAGAGTGGCCATCAAGCACTGCACCTATCCCCGACCACGCCTTGCACGGCAGCAGCTTCAAAAATGGCGTCAAATTCTCAGTGCAAACAGGCTCGCCGGGCAGGGCACCCCGCAGAGTCCACCCTGCAGGGCCCTCAGTGATGGACGTATGCTGCTCGTCAATAAAGTTGAGCGATGCGCAAAACAGGCCGCTTAGCGAGTGCACAAGGCGGTACCACCGCTCAAGCGCTTGATCACGCGAAGGAGCCTTGACGTGAGCCCACAGCTCGACGCCAATACCGCCCGCGGCCGAACCATTGTTTGGCTCGACTCCCCACGACTCGTGGTCCCACCAACCCTGTGAGAACCGTAGGTGCAGCTCGCTAGCACCAGTCTGGCTCAAAATTTGGCCTAAAGTCCGAGGAAACAGCGTGTAATGGTCGCCGTCGGCCACAGGCTGTGCGGCCGAAAAATCAAATTGTGAAAGAAGCAAGCTATTGGGGAGCGGTGTAAATGCGACATGCTCGGCATACATGGCCAGCACGGTGCTCCACAAGCACGCAAAGCTCGCAATCCCCAAAACACTCGCGTGGACGAGCATATGACAAACAGCGCGCTTGCACTGCTGGCCAAAGTAATGCCAGGAGACTAGTCTAGATCTATATTTAGTTTTAGTTTTATTTCTAATTGTAGCCATACTTTTGCTCCGCCTTAAGCGCCGTGGGTACCGTGCACAATGTACATGAATTTTTGAGCCTGACAGACCCACATCCCACCTCTTTACAGCAACCCTCTATCCACATGCTGGCGACTCGCTCCCAGACACTAATCTCCCAGGTCACACAGGGTACCCCTGCCGAGCGCAAAACCGCCCTCAAGGCCCTCGAGGACCCTGCGCTCGCTCCGTCAGTGTTTGACCAGGTTCTGCCAGTTTTGCGTGCCTCTGAGAGCCTTGAGCGCCACCGTGCCGCCAAAATCATCCGCCGTGTGCTCCTCAAACTCGGTCCAGACTGCGCTCCATGGGCAGAACAAATTATTGAGGCCGTGCAGCCCATGCTCATGGACAGAGCCTACATCACTCGCAAGCAGGGCCGCGAGCTTGTTTCGGGAGTATGCGCCGCCGCAGGCCTGAGCGTTGTGCTTGAGTACCTCAAAAGTAATCTTGATGCCGACCAAGAAACCCGTAGGGCAACTGCAGAGACGCTGGCGGCCCTAGCACCCCTGGGCCAGGTTTTGCCGTTTATGTGCGCTGCCGCACGCTCACATCACTTTATGGTCCGTAATACTGCGCTTTCAGCCATTATTTCAACCTGTAGGCTGTCTCCACCGCTACTGCTACCAAGCCTGCCGCTGGTAGTGCCCTCGCTCATGGCCGGTTTGCAGGATGAGCACCCGCAGAATAGAGTACGCGCTTGTACAGCGCTGGCCGCAGTTGCCGATGCCTGTTCACCATTTGGTATCGAGACACTCGAGCGGTGCATTCCGGCCTTGTGGGCAGGCGTGCGCTCACACCGTAACCTGGGAGCCTATGTTCGCGCTTTGGCCAGCCTTGTCCCTCTCATGGATCCCGAGAGTATTGATGAATATGTTGCGGCTATTATTGTATTGTGTGCGGCCCACTTTGAGTCTCATGACGACGAAGTTAAACGCAGCATTTTGACTGCTCTCGAGCGCGCTGCTCAGGTCGAGAGTTCGGCACCGCATCTTTCAACACTCATAGAACCCTTTTTCAGTGCATTTTGGACGCGGCGTATGGCCCTCAGCTACAACCCCGCCCTCGTCAAGACTACTCTCGCAATGGCAAAGTATGGCCCCGTTTTGCACCACATTGTTGCTGCGAATACGCTCAAAGACCCCTCGCCTATGCAGGCGCTTGCATTTGATACACTAGCCTCACTTGAAGCCACCCAATTCTCCACAGCTGCCGACAAGACTCAGGAACAAGTGTGCGACCAATTGGTTGTAGCCCTGCAGAGCGCGACTGTTTATGATCGTAAACTGGTGGCAGCGTTTGAGGCTTTCCAAACCTCAATGGGTGCACTGCTAGAGCCATACGTGGGGCCCCTTATTGCCCAGTTTTCCGCATGCCTCGGCAACCCGGTGCCGGGCCAGCGCCAGCTTGGTGCAGTGTTGCTCGGCTCGCTGGCCCCAAGTTTGGGCGAGCACACTGAGCGCGTGCTTGGAATTCTCAATGAGCAGCTGGGTGAGCAGGAACCGCTCGTATTGTCTGCTGTGCTGGACGCGCTACGTAAAATCCTCGAGGTCCAGCCGCGTACCGCCCACTCCGAGCTGCTGCCGCGACTCACGCCAGTTTTACGCAACCACAATGACGACATTTCTCAGAGCTGTATTCTCTTGATTGGCGCCATTGCTCAGCGCAGCCCGGACTCAGCTGGCCCGCGCGAGTGGATGCGCATCTGCGCCGAGCTGGTTGAGATCTTTAAAGCACCACGCAAAACTGTGCGCCGGCTGGCAAACGATACTTTTGGCCACATCGCTGCTGCCATTGGACCATCGGACGTGCTCAAGAGTTTGCTTGTGTCGCTCAAGCTTGAGCGCCAGTCGCGCGTAAACGCCGCCGTGGCCATTGCAATTATTGCCGACCGCGTGGGGCCCTATGCAGTACTACCACCGCTTCTCAACGAGTACCGCACACCAGACATTACAGTACAGCATGGAACTCTCAAGGCCTTGGCCTTTTTGGTCGAGTATGTGGACGCCTCAGCGTACCTGCCCTCGATCGTGGGTCTCGTGGACCACGCTCTTCTCAGCAAAAACCAGGTCAGCCGCCAAACCGGTGCCTCCCTCGTGAAGTACTTGGCTGTGTCTGCCCGTGGAACTGGCTCTGAGGATATTATGGTGCATTTCCTCAACCTTCTCTGGCCGCACATTTTTGAGCAGTCGCCGCACGTTATTGACCGAGTACTGGATGCAGTGCAGGCAATTGCGCTTGCCCTCGGTCCAGGAGCCGTGCTACCTTACCTGTGGGCCGGGCTGTTTCACTCGGCACGCGCAACGCGCGAGGTCTATTGGCGGATTTACAATATGCTCTATGTGCAGTCATCACACGCTATGGTCGCTCATTACCCTGCGCAGGTCCAGACCTATGATGTGTGGTTTTAAGGGTGCCCGGCGCACCGTGGACCCGCAATATGCACCCTATGCATGATGTACCTTCCCTCCACTATCACTAAGCAAAATTTTAAATTTTCGTCGAGTGATGAAGCTGCAGGGTCGTGATCTCTACAAGGCCCTGGGCGAGCCCAAGACTATTGTGGCCCCCATGGTAGACCAAAGTGAGCTTGCCTGGCGGTTGCTGAGCCGCAAGCATGGCGCTGATCTGTGCTACACACCCATGTTCAATGCCAAGCTGTTTGCCAGTCAAGCCACCTACCGCAAGGATAACTTTGGTGAGAAGGACGGTGATCCTGCCACGGATCGCCCCCTGATTGTTCAATTTTGCGCCAACGATCCCGACGAGCTGCTTAAGGCTGCCCAGTTTGTGGAGGACCGCTGCGATGCCGTTGACTTGAATTTGGGTTGCCCCCAGGGTATTGCTCGCAAGGGTCACTATGGCTCGTTCCTCATGGAGGACTGGGACCTGATCTACCGCCTCATCAACAAGCTGCACACCGAGCTTAAGATCCCCGTCACGGCCAAAATCAGGCGCTACGAGACCAAGGAGAAGACCCTCGAGTACGCCAAGATGGTCCTGAGTGCTGGCGCGCAGTTTTTGACATTGCACTGCCGCACGCGCGAGATGAAGGGCCAGGCCACGGGGCTTGCGGATTGGTCGTACGCAAAGTACCTCCGCGACAACCTGCCCGAAGAAACAGTGTTGTTTGTTAATGGCAACATCATTTACCCCGGTGACATCGAGGCGGCGATGCGCGAAACGGGCGCTGATGCCGTTATGTCGGCCGAGACCAACCTGGTCAACCCGAGCATTTTTCGCTGGAAAGAGCCGATCACAAACGTTGACGCACACTATCCTCGCGTTGATAAGGTGCTGCGCGAGTACTTTGAGATTGCCAAGTCTACTCCTGGCCGCATTAATCACGCAGTGATGAAGACCCACTTTTTTAAGCTGCTGCGCTCATTTGCCCCGCACCACATTGACATTCGCAACTCCATTGGCCCCTTAAAGCGTGGTGAATTCGACAAGTATGAGGAAGTTGTCAAGCAAGTCGAGGACCGCGTCGAGGCGGCCATTGCCGCAGACCCCGATGCCGACAAGGTCGCCAAGGACGGGGATTACTGGAGCGTGCCTTATTGGCGGTGCCAGCCACTTTTTAGGGTGATTGATGGCGTCAAGACAAACGGCAAGCGCCCCCAGGAGACTGAAGAAGCCATTGAAAAGCGCAAAAAGATCGAGGAGCGCAAGCGCAAGGCCGCCGACGAGAGCCTCCAAGAGGCCTGCAACGAGGGCAAGGACGACAAGCCCGAAGCCGAAGCAAACATTGAGCCCAAAGAGGCTCAGGCTGTTTAATTATTTATAAAGCATTTTCTTGATAGAGACACTATTTGTTGTAGTAGCCATGGCCACTCACTGGAGGCTGCCAATGGAGCTGCGATTGATAAAGCGCTGGTCCGGCGTGGATATGCCGTCGGGGCTGCTTGCCTAGATCCAGAGCTGCTTGGGAAGCATACTGGTAACCCCTAGGGGCCCCGTGAGGTACACCGTGAGGCACACTATGAGGTATACCGTGGGGCACACCCTGGGGTATACCGTGGGGCACACCCTGGGGTATACCGTGGGGCACACCCTGGGGCACACTTTGGAGCACAACATGGGGTACACCTTGAGGCACACTTTGATCACCTTGGCGGCTGCCCCATGGGCTTGCTGGCACACCCGCATGCACAGCTTGAAAACTTGACTGCTGAGCAGACGGCGCTGCAGCTTCCGTAGCTCGCGCAGCCGCAGGACTAATATTGATAATTTGCAATGCAGAATTAGACTGCAGATAGTTTGGAGGTACCGAAAAAGAAGGTAGAGCTCTTGCCATCCGCGAACAGAGGGCGAGCCGAGTCACGAGGCGCTCTCACACTTTCCAATAGCCCAGGTAGCTGATGCGCAAGTGACTTTAGACACCCCGTGTGTTGACTTGAAGTAGGAGCCATCCTCACCTGCTTAGCAGTAGCAGCTAGATTGGAGAGGTGTTGGTGCAACCCTAACTGCGCTTTGTCGCGCTGATCTTGCTACTGAGCAAGCTCCTTGTAGTATGAGAGCTCCTTTTTTACACTCTCAAGCTCGGCAGCCAGCTCCTACCCCAAACTGAGGCTGCTTCCATCGCTCAAATTTATCAGGGATGGCACTGGACTCGTTGTGCGGCTACTAGCCTGCGCTGGCGAGCCGACCAAGTCAATCATCGATGGACTTGAGGGTAGCGCTCCGCTTGGGTTCTGCTTTTCTTGCAAGATGGCGTGCAACATTGGCGACGTTTCTGACGACCTTGCAGGTACTAGCCCTGCAGAAACTGGTAGCGAGTGCCGACGGTGGATTTGGCAACACTTGGGCAAGAAATATTCTCTGCAATTGGCCGCGATAGGGGGCAGAGTCGCGCGGCACCGAAGTAGTCTGACCGGCAGGGCGCTCTGAAATCTGTTGTGGGTATTTCTCACGGCTCACCACTCGATGCTTTGACAGCTCTACCAGCTGGTTCTTCACCAATCTAAATTTTTCTCTCTACTCTGGTGACATCGCCGAATGCCACGCGAGCTGCTCAGTCTGTCGAGCAGGCTGAGGGGGCCGTGCAGGCTACTGAGCAGGCTGCTCTGGGGCTGCGACCCTTGCACGCTTTAGTAGTCGTTCTCCCTCGGTACCTGCCTCAGCCTGATGCACATTTTTTGACGATCCGGGCTCTGGCACATTTTCTTTGTTTGGAGAGGGACCAACTGCACGGGCATTCGGAGTTGCGCTGTACCGCGATTCTGTTGGCGGATAGTGCCATGTGGAATGAAACTCCTCTACATTGATCGCCCTCCATTGTTTGCACCGCCTGCAGAGCTCGTGGACACAAATCATACCCCTTCGATTTGAGCACGCAACGGTGCACTCATGGGCCGCTGTAGCCTTAAAATTATCTTTGGGGACATCTATGAGGTCGCGCATGCACTTGTCAATCGCGTAGAAGGACACTTTGTACGTCGAAATCCGGGAACCAGTATTTCGAGTCGAGCTGTCTCAAGGCCATTGGTAGGTATGCCCCGGCCGCAGCCAGGGGTGCGTAAGTCGCTGTACCCACAGAAGTCGCCATTTAAGCGGTAATGGAGGTCCCGATCTCTGAATTAATGATGGACGTTGATAATGTGCCCGTAGGTAAAGAGGTTAGCCAGGCTACACTTGAACTTCAAGGACTCGTGCAACCCAGAGTTTGGCCCTCTCACGCACTGTAAAAATTTGATTTCCATGATAAACATTTTTTGTGTCGCATACCCAGCAAATTCAGCGGCATGTGGAGTCCACTTCTGCTCAAAGCAATCGACAGCCCCTGGGTCCTCGAGAGCGGCGGCAGTTTCCTCAATAGTTTGCTTGCAATCTAGCTTGGTATCACACAAAACCAGCTTTCTTACCAGTTCCTTGATTGTTTGACGCTGCCGATTACTGGCATCCCTGCTATCCTTATAGCGGCGGCGGTAGTCGGTAGAGCAGATCTCGGCCAAGCGCCAGAAACGCATGCACCAATTTGTGCTGGGAACGACCTTGCGCAAAACATCTTTCGTGGCCTTATCGCAGTCGCTGAAGAATTTAGACGGCTCCTGGCCGTGTTGACACGAGTGACCGATGTCCCAAACTACTTTTTTAGCAAGCGACAGCAACAAAGCTTTTGCCGTCGGGGACTATTCCTGTAATGTTGATTGCTTGTAGTCTAGGTTGGGATTTGACGATCGGATCGAGTAGAAAGACGGCGTTGTAGCGAGCAAGATTGCGAAACGAGTGCGCAGGAATAACGATAATCTCTTGTGCGCCGTCCTCCTCATGAAAACGTATATGTTATTTGTAGTTCCTTGAAACAAGAGCATCCAGGGCCTCCTTAATCGCGTGCAGCTTTTGAGGGTCTGAGGATGACCCTTTGCCCAGTGCGTACCGAGCTTGGTGCGACAATTTCGCTGGCTCCTCTCAAAAAGGGTCTGATGGCACAATTCGTC
The DNA here is from genome assembly GCA_022577855.1 of Wickerhamiella azyma. Lineage (NCBI taxonomy): Eukaryota > Fungi > Ascomycota > Dipodascomycetes > Dipodascales > Trichomonascaceae > Wickerhamiella > Wickerhamiella azyma. Next base: position 172,951 of record JAKISA010000019.1, read on the forward strand.
CAGTAGCTTTGTATATCGCTTCTGCTTTCTCGCACGACATAGAGCCATCGCTGGACTCTGGGCTGCTGCATACTCGTCTTGGATGGAGCTCAGCTCCGTCTCCAAGGCTAAAAAGAGGGCTAGAGTCCGCTCTAACTCGTGATATATGCCACTCAGCAAAAAAAACGCGTATTTTGTTTATCCATGGTCGCAAACGCGTTAAAACCAGTCAAGGATTTGGGATATCACATGACGGCCATAAATAAGCCCCTGCATAAATTCTACGTCATTATGCATTTGTTTAATTAATGGGCATACACTGGAAATAACTTTAAAAAAAATTATTACACATCAACCAACATATACAGTGAGGCGTCATGCAGAATTATTTGCCGCAGTAGCTGCCATCGCAACCGTAGTTACTGTCGATACCGTCGCTGCCGCCTTGACGGAGCTCCCCGGTCGGCCTGGGCCCGGGCTGGGGCACACAGTACACTCAACACCACCATACTTCAGCAAGCATCGCTCATGGTATATGTGCGTGCACTGAAACAAGACTAGACGCGAGCCATTGGATGGGTTGCCACGACGACGCTGCTCCCAGTCTCCATACACCTTGTCCGCGAGCACACCAATGCCACACAAGCGCTCGCCGCAAGTCTCGCACTCGCCTTCAGCGCAAAAAGTCCAGCCTCGTGACTGTCGGTCGGCAATCTCGGCTAGTTGTGCGGCGCTGGCACCGCCAAGCCGTCGAGCAGCGCCAACAAACATGAGCTGCTTGTTTATTGTGTCCAGGTAGCACTTGGCGAGCTCCGTACTTTTGGCGCGCTGCACTACACTCGTGTCGAGCCCATGCTCAAGGCTCCACTGTAGCAAGTGCGACAACGGCTCCTCGAGTTCCTGCTTGTGCTCCACAAGGGCGACAAGAAGTCGCACCCACAGCTCCTGGCCAGTTGAAAGGTTCGTGTCTGCAGCATGCATACACAAGTGCACAGCCTCGCTCACGGAATTTTCCAAAGGTAAATGCTCAAGCAAGACGTCCATGGCCTCATTGGGCCGCGACGAGGACAGTAGTCGCACAAGTGCCGCATGCTGCTCATTTTCCTTGAGTACCTCAGCCTTTTCATCCTCATAGTCCATAGAATCAACGTACTCAAGAATTTGAGGGCTTTTGCGCACCGCCAGCAGGCGTAAAAGCTCAAGAGAGTTTGAGCTCGGCAGCCGCTCAAGCTGCGCAGCAGCCCACAAAAACTCGAATTTGGGGCCTTCGCTCATGTCGCTAGTATGCTCATAGGCGCCACTCAGTTTGTGCGTCACAATAAATTCGGCAAAGCCCCTTGGATCACGCTCAGCCACAAGCTGGCTTTCAGCAATCAAGAGCGGAATAGAGCGCGGGTCTGAGATGGCCAGCTCAAGTCGCGCCCAAAACTCGAGACCATATTCCGCTTTAGGACTCTTAATGTGACTTAGCAAGGTCTTCATCAGATCAATGTACCGTCTACGCGAGACGTAGAGCATCTCAAGCGCCTCAAAATAGCCCGCCTCGGTAAGTTGCAAAACAATATGCTCCACATCCATCTGCAACAGGGGCAGCAGCGAGACAGCAGCGCGCTCTTTTTCCTCGCTGGGCTCGTTACATAGCTCACCTAGAGTCTTGGCGAGCTCGGTGCCGGTAAAAACCAAAAATTGCCGGTACTTGGGGGCATTCCACGCAACAAAAATGTTGAACGGGGTAGATGGAGAGCACTTGCGGAAGGTAGTGATGAGTGTCTGGCGGCTAAACTCGTTCTCGTTGAAGTAGCTCTGCTCAAATGCCTCGTCCATAGCAGCAAAGAAGCGGCGTGCGTCGGCTTTGATGAGCCGCTCAAGGCCATCATGATTTTGGATCATAAACTGGAAAATTTCACGGCATGCAAGTGAGTGCGTATCCCTATCCATGGGAACGCCCGTCGGGTACACACGCCCGGTCAGACTGTAGCTCAAAAATGTGAATAGCTCTGCGCCCAGCGCAGGTTGCTCGAGCGGGGTGGTAAAATCGCGCAGCGCACATACATATAGGAAAAGTTCCACGTCCCGCATCTTGTAGCGCTTGCACACCTCGAACGCCAAGTTCACGTCCAGTGTGGCCGTGTCGAGAGTCAGAAGCAGTTGGCGCAATGTCTCGACATGATTATCGGCGAGGTGTTTGACCATTTGCTGAAAAACATCGGGTGGAAGGTACCTAACCTTGTTCTCGAGGCTCAGGATCTGGAGCTTGTGCAAGTATAATAACTCATACTCGGAGCCCTCGACCAGGTCGTAGATTTGCTGGACCAAGTCCACTTGGGTACAAACAAGAGCATCGAGGCAAGCATCTAGCAACTCATCAATCGCACTCACATTGAACCTAATTGTGTACCCCACCGAAGCGAGAATGATGTCTGGTAGTGCAGAAGAGACAACCTGCTTGTGATCATCGCCGAGTCCAACAAGCCCCAAATTATCGTCACGCTCATAGTACTCTGAAGCTAGGCGCACTGCAGTGACTGGCTGTGAGCTCTTGAGGTGCTGCATCAACTTGTCTGCCCAGTTGATAAAATGCGCGCAATACACCTCATAACGACCAAGCACAACTAGAGAAAGCCCATTGGTCTGGACGCATTTGTAGGCATCGGCCACCACCGAGTCAGAGCTGTGCTGTAGGGCCTGCGAGTACAAGTCACTGTGTACTGGCTGTTGGGTCTTCAAATCCGACGAGTCGAGGATCTCAAGCGAGAATGTATCAAGAATAATCAGAGTGTGGGTAATAGTCAACACTGCAAGCGTGCTCTCGGTCAAGTATTCCACGCTAACAATGGTTTCAGAGCAATGCCACAGCCGCTCGGTGGTGCACGCCAGGAGACCTGCAACAGGGCCTGGAATGCCCTGCTTGAGCCTCACGAGACGCAGCACATTCGCCCAGCAAATGGCCAGCATTTGTGAGCTTTGATTCCACGCCAAAGCGCCAGAGAGGCCCATGGACGTATCAATGTTCTCGGTGGCTCTTGGCAGCATAAATTGGATCCCGTGAGCACCCTGAGGGCTCTCTGCCAAATAAATAAGAAATGCTTGTGGCGTCAACACACAAATGTAGTGACACCCACGCAGTTTGAGGGCGTGCGCAGCCAAGAGGCAGCTCCGGGCAGAGTGGCGGCCAAGCAGCCGTTGAGATCTAACACGACGCAGTAATCGAATATTGTGGTGCTCAAAGACAATGCCGTTTGCATCGCCGCTAAATACAGTGCGATTTCCAAGCGCAACCCAAGTAATTTGTGTTCCAGCCACATGGCCGTCCAAATGGTTCTCAGTGGTGTTCTCGGGCGGGGCAGAGTCCAATGGTGCTGCGAACAAGACCAAAATGCCCTTGAAATCCCAGGAAATGACGTGCCCCAACGAGTAGCCTGCAATGATTTGGTTGTCGTTGCAAGCGATGCAATTGACCTGGCCGTAAACACCAGGCTGCGGCGGTATTAATGTGTGCTGCAGCTTTTGTTTCCAGTCAAAGACCAAGATTTCTGCTGATTTTGTACCAACAATAATCCATTCAGGGGTACAAACAAGTGTTGTTGGCGTACCATGCGATGGGTACAGCTGTCCCGAAAGCAGCCTCAACTTGTCCCATCTGAGTCCTATGCGGGCAGGAGTTTTGGCTGCGGCCTCTGGAGAGACAAGCAATCCTTCGGGCTCTGGACTTGGCTGCGCTGAGGACGTGTAGTCTGCCCTCAGTCGCTCATCCATGATTAGTGGGGGACTGGGGCACGGCAGGCTTTAGTTTGGTCTGATCTGGCCGCAGCAAAGGGTCAATTCAATAAGAAAGTTATGATTTTGTCTAAATTTCTATAAATACATGGGAGTTTCCCTCCTAATTATGGTCAAAAGGTACCCTCAAGCAGGCGTAGGGGGCATGCGAACCAGGTCGGCCACAAGTACCTTGCGCCGTGATGCAATGGTGTCGTAACTGCGCAACTTGACTACTGGGCTGTGTTCGGGCATTGGTGGGAGCGGAGGCGGCTCGCGCAGGTCCATTGCAGAGTAAGACCGAGTCATGTTTAGCGGTTTATCGAGCTCCGGCTCGGTTGGAGAGCGCGGCATTTGAGGTGGTTGTGGGGTTTTCCGCTCAACGTGCTCGGGTGTCCCCTGCGCAAGCTCTGGGAAACTGTGGAAAAATGGCGAGGGCGGAGCCACAATTTGTACGTTGCGCGAGGATTTACGCATAGGCAGCGCTGGGAGTGGCAGGGGTTTGGATCGCCGTGGGGGCTTTGGTTTGAGAGTTTCCTGGGATGTGCAGTGCTGCAAAGTCATGGATTGGCTGGGAACATGCGGTAGTTTGGACGGTAGTGCCTTGTGCTGAGCGCCAGCATCGGGCTCCTCCTCGCTCTGCTCCACCAACCGCTCCTCATCTAGGTGAATGTTGACAAGGTTAACGTGGGCCGAACTGACATTCTTGGCTGCGGCACTCTCCCAATAGTGTAGAATCTGGTCAAATCGGTGCTTGTATGTCCCTAACCCCTCGGCACACATCACGGCATAATTGTTCTCGCCCTCGGGGTGACCCATGCGAGCAGCCTTGGCATAGAGTTCAAGCGCCTTATCGTAGCTTTGCCGAACGCCATCGCCATTGAAATAAAGCACGCCAAGGTTGTAAACTGCTGGCACGTACCCCTGGGCCGAGCTCATCTGCAGCCATTTAGCCGCCTCACGCCAGTCCTGAGGGGCGCCCTGGCCCAGCGCGTACATCATACCGAGGTGATATTGGGCGTAAAAGTGTGATCCATGCATGTCGCTGGAGAGAAACCAACCGCGCGCGAGTGCATAATCGGTAGGGCACCCCTTGCCGTAGTAGTACATGTATCCGAGCTGGTTCATGCTCTCAGGGATACCGTGAAGCGCAGATTCTTCAAAATAAGACTTTGCAAGATCATAGTTCACTGAACAGCCCTGGCCGTGTAGTAGCATAACCCCTAGGTTGTGAATGGCCGCGACCGACCCTGCTTTGACGGCAGCCTTGTATTGTCGGCGAGCTGTACGCAGATCACCCGCAAGAAACGCGTTACGTCCCGTGGCAAAGTACCCGTCAGCTGGGTCAAGCATCCCGACTGAAGCGGCCGAAGGTCGATTTTTGTTTATATATGTGGGTGACGGCCCTGCATGGTGCATGCACATTTTCTCAGACAATTCAAGACAGCATAAGATTGATTCAAGGGGTAATATGGGACAATATGGGGTCCACAGGGATCAAGTGCATCGGTTCAAGCGCAAACGCGTCACATACCGATCCGGCACCAGAAATCAAGGTGTGGGGGTGTCATGCACGTGAAGTATAAAACAAAAGTTTTCGTAAAATTTTAGAAATTTAGCGCAAATCTAACTCCGATTGGAGCCTCCGGTCTCTATCTCAAATATGTTTCACCTCTGGAACTTCCTCAAGGCGTGAGTACCATGGCCTCGGTCTGCCCTTGTCTGCACCCCTAACCCTCAAATGCAGGAGACCTGTTTATTTGCATGTACGGAGATGACTGGCCTGTTACGTTTGGTAACGGTTTATGCATTAGCGCAGCAAAGATCGTACCACCGACGCTAGTTTAAGCATACGATCGTGACGCCAGTGCAGACGAGGGTCAGGTAGAGCGGGCCATCCAGCTTGATTTTGTTGCCATAGCAGCACGATCCCTATGCGTGCCACTTGTTTTAACTGCTACGTAGGCAACGGCCCGAGTTGTAGCTAATTTAAGGTTCTTGGCCCTGCGCGAGCTTACATTCCGGTGTTGTGAAATTAAATATCAAGTCGGCATATTATACTTACTGCTTTATGGCATGAAAATCTCAGATAAGACGCTACAGAGCTAAGGCGGCCGGCGAGAAATTTCACTCAAGGCAGGTCGAGATGAAATGCATGATGCATTGGTGGGCCGCGCCGTTCAGCCAAGACCGAGTTAATTGGAACCGCTTTGGAACCGCTTTGGGACCGCTTTGGGACCGCCTGGGACCACCCTTGAACACAGCGGTCTTATTGCTCGAGGTCTATGGGCCCCACAATAGCCATTGACTATCACTCGCTTAGCAGCTTAGATTGTCATGTGCTAATGCCGCCATGCAGGGTCTTATCCCGCCGGCCACGTGCGTCTTGAGTCGTGCTTTATCACAAGTTGCCCGCCATCATCTTACAAGCACAACACTAGGCCATCCATTACCAACCGACATGTCTCAAGTGGAAACACTGCGCAAATGGCGGGATGAAACGAGTGCTGAGGCAAATTACACCAGCGCGCTGTTTATCGCCGACAAAATCTATGCCATGACCAAGAACTCGGGTGACGCGCTGGCGCTGGCAAAGATCCTTTTTGATGACCAGCAGTACCTGCGAGCCGCCCACACCCTCAAAGATCCCGCTCTTTCCAGAAATTTGGCGTGCCGCCGCCTATCGTGCCGTGCTCTGCTCAGGGCCAACAAGTACGACGAGGCGCTGGAGCTTGTGCTGGACACCGACGCCACATTGTTGCACCTCTCGGGCGATATCTGGTGCCGCAAAAACAACTTCACAAAGGCAAAAGCCGCATATTTGGGTGCTGTGCGCCTCGATCCCCTCTGCTTTGAGGCCTTTGACAAGCTCATTGCCAACAACCTCTTGACCGATAGCGAGCAGCGCCAACTCGTGCAACAGCTGGATTTCGCACCCCAAGGCGACTGTTCAGACTTTTTTAAGAGCTTGTACTTGGCCAAACTCTCCAAGAGCATCTCCAACGATCAGCTGGCGCGTGATGGCCTCGACCACCTCGAGGATGTCTACAGCCTGGGCGACACGTGCGACCTACTGCAGGCACGTGCCGAGCTCTCAATCAATCAGTGCCGGTTCGAGGAAGCGCGTGACCTTTGCGAAAAAATCCTCAGGGCAGACCCATATTGCTACTCAGCCTATGACCTTTACATCACTGCCTTATACGAGGTGAATGATACAAACACGCTCTTCAAAATTGGTCACAAGCTAGCTGAGGATGTGCCTGACTCTGCCATTAGCTGCGTGGCGGTTGGCGCCTACTATATGGCGATCGGCAACACAACCGAGTCCCGGCACCAGTTCTCCAAGGCAACACTGGCCGACTCGACGTGCATTTCGGCATGGCTAGGGTTTGCTCATACCTTTGCCAACGAGAGCGAGCATGAGCGCGCCATTACGGCGTACTCGACGGCGGCAAGGCTCTTCCCCGGCAGCCATCGCCCCTATTTATTTTTGGGTATGCAGTACCTCAGCCTCAACAATTTGGACGTATCTCAGGAGTATTTCACGATTGCGAGTGAGATTTGTGAGCAGAGCGACCCCTTTTTGCTGAGCGAGCTCGCGGTCCTTGCCTACAACAAACGAGACCTCAAGTTGGCCGAGGAGATCGCCGTCCAGAGTATTGAGGCATGTGAGCGCTTCAAAAGTGATCTCAAGGCGGTTCTTCCCATCAAGAGCAACTATGCCCATATTCTGCGCCGCCTTGGCCGCAACAATGAAGCCCTCGCCATCTTTGAGGAGGTGGCCCAATCGTCAAAGCAGGACCACACTATTTATTCATCTTTGGGAATTGTGCACCAAAATTTGGGCAACATGGACGAAGCCATTTCCTTTTACAACAAGGCGCTGAGCGTACGGCCCACCGACGCTGTCGCCACCGAGCTGCTCAACAAAGCCATGAAATCAATGCTTGATGCGGCTATATAAATTATACATATTTTATGCTCTTCTCCTGCTTCTCCTAAGTGGCACGCTTTTCTGCACAAAGTCTCGGCCAACCGGTGTTTGCTCGCCGTCAGAACCATACTCAACATACTGGCCCTCAAGCGAGTTTCTTTCGGGCTCAAAATCCTGAGCCGCCTCGACCACAAGCTGCTCTCGAATTGGTCCCTTGCGGTAGCCCTTGCCATCAAGCGCATACTCGTTGGTGATATCACAGACCCTACCGTCGCGCGCGCAATCCCAGAGCCACTTTTCGCTCACAATGGGAATGTTCCACTTGTTTGCATAGGCAAACTTGGAGCACTCTGTACTTGCCGCAACAAGCACATCACGGTCAATTGTGAGGGTCGGCGTTAACTCGGCGCCGAGCATTACAACGAGCCGCTCCATGTGCACAAGCTCAATACCCTTGAACCCACTGAGGCAAATCTTGATCCGCTGGAACTGTGGAAGCGATCTCGATAAAACCGGCTGGCCCCAAAGATCGAATAGAGCTCTTTTGCGGTCTAGGCTGCGCTCAATCGCCCACTCGGTCACCTCAGGGACCGAACCAGCCGACGTGCTGGAGGATGCAGATGAGGGGCGTTTGGAACTCACAATCATATAGTCAAATGGTGGCAAAAAGCTACCATCGTGTGAGCTGATAGTTTTGCGGAGAATTTTCTCCTCACGGTCGTCAAACCCTCGAAGGGCAAACGCCATGCCCCAAAACATGCCCTTTTCCTGGCTATCAGCGGTAGTTGATGGGGCTGGTACGGCTCTCACAGGCTTTTTCGCACTTGATACAAACAAATCATCCCATTCATCCGGCCCGCGGCGTTTGGGGCCAGCCTTGAAATCCACAACGAGGGATTCAGTGGGGGGTGGGCTTGTCACTTCCTCCTCGTGAAGACCGTCAGTGGCAAACTTGATGGGGTCAAGGGCGATCTTTTGCTCTACACTCTTGAAAACCCAGCTCGGCTCGACGATTGGGATCTGCCATTGTTGTGCAAATTTGATCTTTTTGCCCTTGAGGCTGCTGCTCAAAACAATGTCGCAGTCGCGCGTCAAGGCCCGCTTGAACTCGCCTCCATTGGCTTTTATTGATTCTGAAACTTCCTCCTCTGTTTTGGGGTCCATGCGGGACATTGTGACGCGTAGCCCTTCAAATGGGGGCAACCGTGCATTCTCGGTCTCTTTGAGCACATCAAAGTTCTCGCCCATTGCAAACCGCTTGTAAATTTCCAGAAAACGCTCAAGCGACAAGATAGGAACATTGCTCGACGCGCAAAAGTTATATTTTGGTGAGAACCGCCGTGCCACAATTAAATAGTCAACAGAGCGAAGGCCAATATCTCGCGACACTTCAGCACCGAGGCCCTTGATTGCCGTCTCTATTAAATCGATCCGGTCGGCCACCACGCCCGTGTAGGAGATGGATTTGCCGTTTAGAGGTGCCATAATATAATCAGGCGAGACGCGTAGCAGCGGAAGAAAATAAACAACTTTATTTACAAATTGCAAAAGTTTACGACCATTGAAAAAACTTGCAACGAAATTTGGGGTCACCCTCCTCTCCTTGAGGTCGTGCACAGCACCAAAATGATCGGCCCTTATTAGGCCCAGATTTACATTTTTGCAGCTTTGCTGCATCACCGTGGCCGCAGGTTAGCTTTTTCTGCGTAAATATATCTTTCCATGCAGCCAAAGATTCCGGTTTTGCACCAAGCTGGGCTAGAGTTGGCTTGGCTTCTAAGTCCTCCAGTATCACCGATGCGGTTTGTTGATTGGGCACTATCTCGACAATTGGCAAGGATTGCACTACAGGCTTTGACTTTGGCTTCTCTTTTACCCAACTACTCAGCCCATTAGCTTTTTTGACCTTGGTGGCAACAGGGCCAAGTGTTGATTTGTTTGTCGCTGGGCTTAAAGTGCTTGCAGGGGTCTTTTTGTCCATTTTCCAAAAGGATTGCAAACTCGCAAATCCAGCACATCGCTTGCGCGATAATAGGGGTGCTTTATAGCCAGGCTCAATGGGTTCAAGCTGTAACGTCAAATCTGCATATACAGGGCAGTGATCCGAGCCATATATTTCAGTCATAATTCCAGCATCTGTGCAGTCAAGCATAGAATCAGCGATGATTAGATCAATTCGCGACCCAAAATTGGCCCCGCGACCGTCTACCCTCAAGTCCCAACATGTGTAAAGCCGCTCGGTTTCTGGGTGGTGACGCCGAGTTGTATCATAATACTCACCGCCATCTAGCCAAGATCGCACCACACCGCGTGCCACTGATCCTTCCAAATGCGTGGCGTCCCATTGGGATGGCGGCACACCTGCTTTCCGAAATCGCTGCTGGGCCTCTGCCGAATCTTTGGCACGAGGGGAGACATTGATGTCGCCTAGCACTACCACTCGACGCCCGCTCGCCTTTAGGCGGCGTACTCGCTCATCGAGCATAAGAAAGAAAGTGTCACGGTATTCTTGTTTGTCGCCTTGCGAGTTGGCCGGGCAGTACAACCCTATCAATATGCACGCGCCAATATCGAGCACTAGGGCTCGACCCTCAATATCAATACCACGCCCAAGCTCATCTGGAACGTCAGGGTACCCGCCAATTAGGTTTTCCTCCCGATATGTAGTAGTGCCGTTCAGGGTGGGGAGGTACCCAGACAGCCCCTCCTCTGCTGCTAAAACAGGAATATTTTTCTTGATATAGACAGCCACGCCCGAGTAGCCCTTTTTGGCAGTGCTAAATGTGAAAAAAGATTGGTACCCCTCGACAATTGCTACTTGTTTGGTGAGGTCCTGCTGCTGTAGCTTGGTTTCTTGCAGACAGACGATATCCGCGCCCAACTCATCAAAAGCTTTGCTGAATGTTTTGTATTCGTTCCATGGCTTAAATCCAAACAAGTTTTTTACGCCACAAACATTAAAGGTTATTAGCTTGACCATCACTGGAGCTCGAACGACGTCGGTCCTAAAAAAATTACATCATCTCTCCAAATTTCAGCATGAGCGAGGAAAAGAGAAATGAATTATTTATTCGCTCCATTCCTTTGGAGGTGACCCATGAGGAGCTGGAAAACTTTTTCAGTGATTTTGCCCCTGTCAAGCATGCGGTTATTGTCAAGGACCCCGAGACAAAACAGTCCAAGGGTTTTGGTTTTGTGAGTTTCGCCACTCCTAAGGATGCTACCGCTGTTATGAATGGCGCCAAAAACAAAAGGCTTAATGGCAGGATGCTCAGAATAGAGTACGCCAAGCCCCGTGCCCGCAAAGGCGATGCACCCGCCCCCGAGACCACTAAAGTCGAGCGTCGTCGGCCCCGTCTCATTATTCGCAACGTTCCCTGGTCGCTTCGAGACCCTAAAGAGCTTGAGAAGATCTTCACTCAGTACGGTAAAGTTATGGACGCTTTTATCCCCAGAGGCGAGAACAAAAAGATGAGCGGTTTTGCATTTGTGACCATGAGGAGAAAATTGCACGCTGAGAAGGCAGTTGCCGAGTCCAAGGGCCTGGAGATTCATGGCCGTCCTGTTGCTGTTGATTTCGCCGTCACCAAGGAGCAGTGGCTCTCTGGCGTTAAGGACGAGAGCGACGACGAAGCTGAGGCTGAGGATGAGGACGAGGAAGCTGAAGACGATGAGGATGAGGATGAGGACGAGGACGAGGACGAGGATGAGGATGAGGATGGGGATGAGGAGGACGAGGAAGATGATGACGACTCTGATGCCTCTGACGACGAAGAAGCCTCGGCGCCCCAGCCCAAGCGCCGCGCTATGTCGGACGAGCAAACCATTTTTGTTCGCAACTTGCCATATGATGCTACTGCTGAGGCCCTTGAGAAGCACTTTGGCCATTTCGGCCCTGTGCAGTATGCTCTGCCTGTGATTGACAAGAAGCTTAACCAACCCAAGGGCGTTGCATTTGTGGCGTTCAAGTATAAGGACTCTTGCCGCAAGTGCCTCGATGGCGCTCCCGCTGTCTCATCTAGCTCGCTACTGCTTCCGGACGATGTGGATGCCCACTATGTGTTTGAGGGTCGTGTGCTCTCCATCTCACAAGCGGTGAGCCAAGGCAAGGCTGAGTCGCTTGCACAAAAGGGAGCTGAGGAGCGCCAAAAGGTTTTGGGCAAGGAGCCTCCTCAAAAGGACCGCCGCAACCTGTTCTTGTTGAACGAAGGCCGCGTTACCAGCCAGAGCAAGCTGGCCGAGTTGCTGAGTGCAAGCGACATGAAAATTCGCGACAAGTCCTACGAGATGCGCAAGAAGCAGCTCTCCAAAAACCCCAGTTTGCATCTGAGTTTGACTCGTTTAGCAATCCGCAACTTGCCGCGCGCTATGGACCAAAAGGCACTCAAGGCCCTTGGCCGTAAGGCGGTCGTGGAGTTTGCCACGGAGGTGCGCGAGAAAAAGCGCCAGCCTTTGAGCAAAGAAGAGCTCCAGCGCTCTCAACATTTCGAGGAGATCCTCAAGGAGAAAAACATCACTACCGGCAAGGGCAAGGGCGTGGTCAAGCAAGCCAAGATTGTGCAGGAAATCAAGGGCTCGGGCGAGACTGGCCGGTCGCGCGGTTATGGTTTCCTTGAGATGAAGAACCACAAGCTTGCACTCATGGCTTTGCGTTGGCTCAATTGCCACCAGGTCTCGCGCGAGGAGGTGAACGCCGCCGAAGGGGCCGATCCGGCGGATGTCAAGGAGCGCCGCCGTCTTGTGGTTGAGTTTTCAGTCGAGAATGCTCAAGTTGTCAAGCGCCAGCAGGACCGTCATCAACGCGACAAGCAATTTGGAAAAATGCGCAAGGACAAGCACGAGGCCGAGGAGAAGGCCAAGGCTGAGGCTGAGGCTGCCGCACAAAAGGAAAAGCTCAGCAAGGGTTCTTCAATTGTTGGTCGCAAGCGTGCTTTGAAGCGCAAGCGCGCTGCGTGAGCGTGGCTAGGCATGAAATTATATCTAATTTGTAAATTAAACTCCATGCAATGCTAAAGTATTTAGTGAGTACTTTTTGTGCTCAGTAATTTGCGGGCACAAAGAATCCACTCATCTCCATCTACACCCGCAATGATGTCCTCGAGCTGTCTCTGGGGAGTTCCCTCTGTGCGGCCAACAACTGCAGCATTACGGGTTGACGGGATCCGCAAGTATTCCAGCTCTGGCTTCCAGCCCACTTCACGTGAGATCTCGAGGGTTTTGTCCACGAGCGCCTGGTACTGACTTTTGTTCCCGCCAAATCGGGCTCGGCGGCCATCGAGCGCATGCGAGCAGCACGGCATGACCATAAACGGGGCGCCAAGTAGCGGAATCCACAAAGTAAGCTCGTCGCAGTGATTGCCAATGATAAAAGTGGGCATGCTTTGGTCGCCGGGCTGGTCGATATGTACAAGGTTTGGCTCCTCCAGCGTTGATTTGAGCCCGCGCGGCATAATAATTCCAGTTTTGAGGGCACGCTGGGTGGCAGCAGGGTACGTTTTCCAGGACTTGCGCTCGCGAATATCAATTCCTTTGCCGCTAAACCCCTCCATGAGCAAAATATGAACCAGCAGCCCATTTCCGCAGCCGACATCGACAAACACAAAATCTCCAGTGGGATACATGCGCTCCCACAGCTCTATGAGAAAGGCAGCAATACCCAAATCTTCGAAAACGTGCTTGCATGGGTCTGTATTTTCGATCCAGCTCTCGAGCAGCTGGGGCGCATATTTTTGCTTTAGACGAATATAGCGGTCCTGAAATGCATTTCGGGCGATGATCTGGTCGTGTTGCACCCGCTTTTTGTAGCCTGTTTGCACACCTTTGCTGTGTTTGTAGGCAGTGTTGAGCAGGTGCAGGGCAATGCGCACCAAGCGATCCGAGGGATCAAGTTGTACAACGGGCACATCAAGATAATAAATGGAAATTGTGTGGTTGCTGCTGTACAAAATGCCCACGCCAGGTGCCTTGGGCAAGTAAAAGGGCATCTCCTCAATAGCACAGTGTGGGTAATAGGCCAGAAATCGCTCATCGGGACGCTCATTATTAGCATACATCACGCAGCTTTGGTTGCACACTGCATCACGATGGGGGTTGCGAGGGATATTGCGCCGCACGAGGTAGTGATCAATGTTCCACCCTTCTAGGCTGGGTAACCGCGGTTGAATATCGTCGATGGCTGCTGTTAGCCAGCTTGGATCAAGCGGAGTGATACTGTTGCACAAAATTCCAGCCTTGAGTGTGTACTCGAGGTATACGTCTGCCCGAAGTAAAACTGTCGAGTTGATGCCCGGGTTACGGACTATATTATCAACGGCGGCCTCAAAATGGCGGTGTTCGCACTCAACTTGAAGCAAGTGCACGCCGTGCCAGCCCTTGAGCCGCGACGGCGTGCCTCTGATATCTTTTGGCTCAATCATTGCTGACTCGCACACTCACTCGTCACTCCTCCAAACATGAGCCCATCGCAATTCCAGCAACTGGAGAAACTAGGCGAAGGAACGTATGCTACCGTGTACAAGGGACGCAATCGTACTACTGGGCAACTTGTTGCCCTCAAGGAGATCTCGCTCGACAGCGAGGAGGGAACACCCTCGACCGCAATCCGTGAAATCTCGCTCATGAAAGAGCTCAAACACGACAACATTGTGACGCTTTACGATGTGATTCATACTGAAAACAAGCTCAATTTGGTGTTTGAACATATGGATAAAGACCTCAAGAAGTACATGGACTCGAATGGCAATAAGGGTGCCCTCGAGCTATCCAAGGTCAAGGCGTTTATGTACCAATTGCTACGGGGTGTTATGTTTTGCCACGACAACCGTGTGTTACACCGTGACCTCAAACCGCAAAACCTGTTGATCAGTTCAAAAGGTGTGCTCAAAATTGCTGATTTTGGCCTTGCTCGGGCGTTTGGCATTCCAGTAAACACCTTCAGCAATGAGGTAGTCACGCTGTGGTACCGCGCTCCAGACGTGCTTTTGGGCTCACGCACCTACGGAACATCTATTGACGTGTGGTCCTCCGGCTGCATAATGGCCGAAATGATCACTGGTCGTGCCCTCTTCCCGGGAAGTAATAACGACGATCAATTGCAGCGAATTTTCAAGTATATGGGTACCCCACACGAGCAATCGTGGCCAGGTGTCTCATCTTTGCCTAACTACCGACCGAATTTCTACATTTATCCGCCGCAAGACCTGCGGCAAGTAATTCCTCAGCTCGACATTGTTGGTCATGAACTTCTCGCGCTTTTGCTGCAAATGAACCCAGACACGCGTATCAGCGCGCGTGATGCGCTTCAGCATCCGTGGTTTGCCGAGTACAATGGCTACTATCACTAAGGGCACGACAAAGTACGTTTATTTACAGCAAGCTCTCAAGATACTCTAGGGCTATAGCATCTCCTTGAGCCGCAGTCCATAATAAATTAAGCTGTTTATCACCCAGACTTTCGACCTCAAGCGCTTCAAGCATTTGCTGGGCCTCAGAGAGGCCGTGCTCAAAAGCACCAACCACATTGTCCACTGTGGGAAGCTGCCCACGCTTCAGCAGCTCCAGTATTGAGCTTCCCATGCGCTGATCGATAAATCTCTCGTAAAGTTTGACAGGCTCGCCAGCAAAGCAACCGCACGCAATCATATAGGCCACAAGTTCAAGAGACACAAGTCGTTCCGATACTTCTAGCTCGTAAGGAATAACTGTATTTTCAAACGTGGTAATATTAAGCTCCTTGAGCAGTTCTGGATCCACGAATGGCCACATCAACGCATCTTTGTCAAGCCCCTTGTGGCCCATCGCTTCACGAACCAGACCGGCATGTAGGTAGAATGACGGCTTAAGTGAAGCCAGAAGCTGCTTGCACGTAAACACCAGCTGTAGATTTCCGGAATAAATAAGAATTTTGCGTAACATCTCAAGTGGAAGCTCCAATAAATGCACGCTATGGTTGACTGGCTCGAGGCGTCTCCTTTTCTTTCGTGAGCTTTTGCTTGCGTTGTAGCTATCTCTCGTGATTTCCTGAATAATTTTGCGCTCTCGCTCACTTGTATTATGGTTCTGCCAACCGCTCGGCATGATCGGGGTTAGGGGAGAAATGAGAATGATGTAATTAATTTTTTGAACTTTTCATTCTCTACTAGTAGTTTTTTCATGAAGGTGAGAAAGCCCACATCCAAGCGGAAGAGCACCCGCCTCGAAAAGGGTATTGCTAGAAAGGTCGCCGCACACAACCGCAAGCAGAAAAAACTTTCCAAAAAGGACGTTACCTGGAAGTCTCGCAAGCCCAAGGATCCGGGAATTCCCAATTCGTACCCATTTAAGGCCCAACTGTTGGAAGAAATTGAGCAGAAGCGCCTCAATGATATTGCGGAGAAGCAGGAGCGCCGCGAGGCCATGCGCCAGCAGGCTCTTTTGCAGGGTGCCTCTGCTGCCGACGTCGAGGCGATGGAGCAGGCCATGGACGCCCAGGACAATCAAAACCGCCTGGGTGCACTTCTTGAGAGCGCTCAAGCTGCTGCTGATGCTTATGAGGGAGCTGAGGATGAGGATATGGAGGGAAGCAGTGACGATGACGACGAAGATGTCCCTTCGGAGCTCGTCGAGTCTTTTGAGCAAATTCACTCTGACACCTCGCGCAAGGCCTTCGACCGCTATTTCAAGCAAGTTGTTGATAACTGCGACATTCTGATTTATGTACTGGACGCCCGCAATCCCAATGGGTACCGCTCCAAGCAGGTCGAGCGTCAAGTTTTGAGCCATCCTGACAAGCGGCTCATTTTTGCCCTCAATAAGGTTGATCTCGTGCCCACGGAAAATCTCAAGGCATGGACAAAGTACCTCAGTCAAAGTTTCCCCACCATTCCTCTTGTTGGTGGCGCTAGTGCCCCCAATGCCAAAACTTTTGTGCACAAGGAACTCGAGAGCACTGCCACCAAGCTGCTCGAGAGCCTCAAGAAATACGCGGCAAAAAGTGACCTCAAGCGTGCCATCACTGTTGGTGTGATCGGCTACCCCAATGTTGGCAAGTCGAGCATTATCAACTCACTGTTGGGTACGCGTCATGGCAGCACGCGCTCTTGCCCCACCGGTGCCAACGCTGGCCTCACGCGCGAGATTAAGCGTGTCAAGGTCGATAACAAGCTTGTCATTTTAGACTCGCCGGGTATTGTCTTCCCTACAGGTACCAAGGCTGGCAAGAACCCCGTGGACGAGCACGCTCGTTTGACTTTGCTCAATGCCATCCCCACCAACCGCTTGGACGACTGCCGCCCAGCAGTGCAAAAACTTATCAAGCGTTTGCGCAAGGACCCTGCCCAATTTGATCTGTTTATGCAGTACTACGACGTCCCTGGCCTGCCCTCGTTTGACCCAGAGCAGTACTTGACACAGCTGCTTGTCCACATTTCACGCAAGACAGGCCGTCTCGGTAAGGGTGGTGTGCCCAACCTTGAGAGTTCAGCTCTCGCCGTTGTCATGGATTGGCGTGACGGCCGTATTTCCGGCTGGAGCGAGTGCCCCGAGGAGACCAAGCCCACGAGCCAGGTCAATGTGGTTAGCACTTGGAGCAATGAGCTCAATTTGGATGAGATGCTTGGCTCGTTCGCCTAAGGCAGGGGTTATGATATACACGATAGCCTCGCTAACCAAGAGCGATCGTGGGGTGCAGCCCGCCCCTCATTCTATGAGCCACAAGGCTGGTACCCTGTACATGCTTGGCCCTTGCCACGCAGCTCATTACCGGCATAAATTACATCTATTTAATTATAAATTACAGTCGACCTCACCGCTCTATAGGATCACGCAGCATGATGAATTCTCCTTTTTCGCAGCACTCAGTGAGCTTCGAACAGCTTTTTCAAATACCGGAATTACTCCCTCACCTGTCAGGGCAGAGCACTCAAGATATTTGACTCCACAGTTGGTGGCAGCACGCTCGCCCTCGTCTGGCGTGACGCAATGCAAACCCTGCTCGAGCATAAACTCGAGGCACTCCTCATTTGTTCGCAAATCAGTTTTTAATCCCACAAGAAAAATATTTGCCCCGGGAGCTTTAGCATGGGCCTCTGGGAGCCATTTCTCGACAGCGCTCTGTAAACTGTCTGGGTTATCCACTGCAAACGAAACTAGGACAATATCGGCCTTGGAGTATATTAATGGTCGAAGTCCATCAAATTCTTCTTGACCTGCTGTGTCCCAAAGCCTTAAATTAATTAATTGACCATCCACGCGACAAGGAATTTGGTGATCGTCGAAGATTGTGGGATGGTATGATTGAGGAAAGTATCCAATTACGAAAACGCACAGAAGCGACGTTTTGCCGCATGCGCCGTCCCCCACAATGACCAGCTTTCGCCTCAAATCCGGGTCTGAGGCCATATCCCACGATGAGTAATGAGGCTGTGCAGTACACTGCGACGACACACCGGGCCAAAAAAGCACGAGGTGAACCCTCATTGAATAATTTTAGAATTTATGTTTTTTGTAGCCAAGTATATGCGTACGTAGCAAATTCGACGAATTAGCTCAACGGCTTGGTTAATTTTCTATATTTGATTGTACTTAAAAGATGCTGGCTGGCTCTGCTGTGAGGCTCTGTGGTTCTACGACGGGTCCAACCATTTCATGGAACTGCGGGGCGATAAGAAAATTTTCAAGAATTCGCCGCCTCTATGTTCGTTACAATCGTAGCGCAGATTTATGCTGTATTGGAGTAGTGTATCGGTGCTTCAGTTGAGGCTCTTTTGCGATAGATGCGTGCCGCAGAATCCCCACCAGTTCTTCCAGCATGCATGCAGGTGTATGCATAATTACAAATTGCACCACTATTTGTCGCGGGACGTACGCTGCGAGTGTTGCCACTCATAAATGTCGAGCGTGAAGGAAAAAGATTTCACAGGGCCTGGCTCGGAGGTATTACGTTCACAACTTGAAATCGCTACTATAAAGCCGAAATTTCTCGGGTTTTGGAAGTACGCGGCTCCCATTGATGTCGCCCTCATATTCGTGGGATTGTTTTTCGCCATTGTCCAGGGTGTTGCTTTGCCCACATTCACCCTTGTTAGTGGTGCACTCACCAATGATTTCAATTCGATGCTCGTCGGAGGTGCTCCTACATCCGACTTTATGCACAGCGTCTCGCACAACGCGCTCTATTTTGTGTATATAGGAATTGGAATTTTTGGGAGTGGCGCGATCAGCTGCGCCATTTTGGCAAACCGTGGCGAAGTAATAGCTTCCCGTTTCCGCAAATTGTACTTGGCTTCAACTCTGCGCCAAAATATTGCCTACTTCGACAACCTCGGCGCTGGCGAGGTTACCACCCGCATCACCAATAGTACCGCTTCGATCCAAGAAGCCATCAGCGAAAAGATGGGAACGATCTTGAGCGGTGTCGCCACTTTTGTGACCGCGATTGTTATTGCATTCTCTACCCAGGCGAGGCTCGCGGGTATTTTACTCGGTGGGGAGGTCTTCATCGTTCTATGGATGATGCTGGGTTCCAAATTCCTTATTAAAAATACTCAAAAAGCCGACGCCGCCTACACCCAAGGCTCGTCTATCGTAGAAGAGTCTCTGTCCGCCATTCGTACCTCGGTCGCTTTTGGTTTGCAAGAGAGGCTTGCCGAGAATTTTGATGTGCACTTGGCGAGGTCGCAAGGATTTGCATTCAAGAAGGGTATCTATTATGCGGGAATGGTCAGCTTTCTGTGGGCCGCAATTTACTACAGCTACGCGCTCGCTTTTTGGGAGGGATCACGTATTTTGGTAGATGGTGATATCTCTATTGGTCACATCTTTGTTGTTGTTTCGTCTACCCTAATTGGTTCGTTCCAATTCGGCAATATTGCACCCGAGATTCAGTACATCGTCAAGGGCCTCGCTGCGTTGGCCGAGGTTAATGAGGCAATTGAGCGTACGCCTGTCATTGACTCTGGCGTCGCAGGCCGCAAGCTACAAACCGTTCAGGGAAATATTGAATTCCGCAATGTCGTCTTCAGGTATCCTAGTCGCCCCGATGTGCTTGTGCTACCGAACTTTTCCCTTAGTATTGATTCCGGCAAAACAGTGGCACTGGTTGGCAGCTCTGGATGCGGAAAAAGCACGTGTGTTGGACTTTTGGAGCGTTTCTACAACCAAATAGATGGCCACGTCTTGCTCGACGGCGTTGATATTCGGGAGCTCGACGTGAAGTGGCTTCGCCAGCAGATTGGCCTCGTGTCTCAAGAACCTACGCTATTTTCCGTTTCTATCTATGAAAATATTCGGTTTGGCCTTACTGGTACCGCCTATGAGCACGCCGATGAGGTTACCCAGCGTGAGCTCGTCGTGGATGCTTGCAAGCAAGCAAATGCATGGGACTTTATACAAGCGCTTGATGAGGGACTTGAAACGAATGTTGGTGATCGCGGCTTTTTGCTGAGCGGCGGGCAGAAGCAGCGCATCGCTATTGCGCGTGCAATTGTCTCCAACCCCAAAATTTTACTTCTCGACGAGGCCACCTCTGCACTTGACACCAAAAGCGAGGGTATAGTCCAAAATGCCTTGGAGCGTGCCCAGAAGGGCCGGACAACTATTTCAATTGCTCATCGCCTTAGCACTATCCGCAAAGCAGACAAAATTGTTGTCATGAGCCAGGGCGAGATCATCGAGCAGGGGACACATCAAGAGTTACTAGAGCTCAAGGGCACATACTTTGACTTGGTTGAGGCACAAAACGTCACTCAGGAGAGCGGGGGTTCTGAGTCCAGCCTCGAGGAGCATCCCGAAAAGCTCGAGCATCATGCCGATCAAGAGCGGATGAATGCCCTCGAGCGCAAAGAAACAGTTAATTCCATGAGCGGCAAAAGTGCTTTTAGCCTGACCAGTGTCTCACTTTCTGAGCCAATTACCTCTCTCGTCAATGTGGTGGGCCTATTATGGCGGCTCAACAAGAACGAGCAAAAATACATCATTATCGGCATCGTGTGTGCAGTGTTTTTTGGCTATGGATATCCTGCACTTGCCATCCTTGTTGGTGAGTGTATCTCTCACATGATTGTGCCTGCTTCTGAGTATGGCGAGATGCGGTCGCATGTAAACTTGTACACTGGCATGCTATTTATGGTGGGCTGCGAGCAAGTAATTGCTGGCATGATCATGTTCATTGTCTTGTCGCGCGCCTCAGAAGCCCTTGTTCGCTCTGTACGTATCTCGCTGTTTCGCCAATACTTGCGCATGGACATGAGCTTCTTCGACAACAAGGCAAATACGCCAGGCGCGCTTACTTCGACTATTGCCAAAGATGGTAAATCTATTGAGGGCTTGGGTGGTGCAACTATTGGCCAAATCATGCAATCTTTGGTTATTTTGTTTGGTGGCATGATTCAAGGTATTGCTTTCGACTGGCGCCTTGGGCTGGTGGCAATGGCATGTGTTCCAGCCATGCTGGGAGCAGGCTATACGCGTTATGAAATTCTGGCGCGTTTCAACGAGCGCTCGCGTCATGTTTATGAAGGTTCGGGATCGCTTGCTGCCTCGTACGCTGCCGCCGTGCGCACCGTTCAAGCATTAACCCTCGAAGATACCTTATGTGTGACCTACGACCAGGTTATAGACACACAAGTGTCGGCCTCTGTTATTCCTCTCACAATAAGTGGATGTATCTATGGCCTCAGCCATTCTATGGCGCCATGGGTTATCGCCCTCATTTTTTGGTATGGCGCTAAATTATTGAGTGAGGGGAAAATAAAGGTTCTCTCCTTTTTTGTGGTGTTTATTGGTGGAGTTATGGGTGCCCAGGCAGCCGGCGCAGTGTTTAATCATGCTCCAAACATGGGCAAGGCCAAGCAAGCATCGGCTAGCGTTTTTCGCGCGCTAAGCAGTCAACCTCTAATTGACCACACAAGCACCGAGGGTGTGCATTTGGATAGCAGCTTCAGCGGCAATATCGAATTCAAAGACGTTTTCTTTAGGTACCCCACTCGCAAGCAAGTTCCTGTGCTCAATGGCCTTAATTTGAATGTGCAAAAGGGCGAGTTTATTGCTCTCGTGGGCCCCAGTGGCTGTGGTAAAAGCACCTGCATCCAGCTGGTAGAGCACTTCTATAATGTTGATCGGGGCCAGATCTTGTTTGATGGAATTGATGTGGACGAGATCAATGTTGCTAGCCTGCGCTCTCAAATTTCCTTGGTGCAGCAAGAGCCCCTCCTGTACCAAGGTACTGTGCGTCAGAATATTTTGTTTGGTTGGGGCTCTGACGACACCTCGGTCGTTACAGAAGATATGCTCTTCGATGTGTGTCGACGTGCCAACATCCATGACTTCATATTGGGATTACCCGACGGTTATGACACGGATATTGGCGCTCATGGTGGCCTGCTAAGCGGAGGACAAAAGCAACGCGTGGCCATTGCTCGTGCCTTGATACGCAACCCCAAGATTTTGTTACTAGACGAGGCCACCTCCGCGCTTGACTCACAAAGCGAAAAAGTGGTGCAAGCAGCGCTCGATGAAGCGGCTAAGGGTCGTACTACAATTGCAGTTGCACACCGCTTGAGTACGATTGAAAAGGCAGACCGTATTTTTGTGTTTGACAAGGGCCGTATCATTGAGGAGGGCACACACGAGCAACTGCTCAAGCTCCGAGGCGCTTATGCAGAGCTCGTACGCTTGCAAAACTTGGATGCCTAGCTAGCTATTTCTGTATATTACTTTTGAGGCGAGCTGACGCTTAACACTTCGTTTATGTTTATGTTTCATAAATAGAGCACTCGTTCGTCAAGCACTCATATTTTATCTGAACTTGGAAATCTATCTGCATAAATCGCACAATTTAGTAGGTATAGCCGCTGTAACGACAAGGTTGTAGAAGATCAGGGGGTGCCGCATACAGGGTCTGCAAGGCAATTTCAGCACTCAAACAACACAGAAAGCCATTTTACTTGGAAAACTAGCTTTGATAGCTTTTCAGACTTTGTGTACCGCCCGTGTACGCTCAATGGCAACTTACACCTTTGGAACGTAGTGTGAGCTTCTGGCTCGCAGGAGTCCTGGCATGATTGATCTCAAAACATCTTGTAAACGGACTCTAAACGGCGTATTGAGCTGTAAATTATTACAAGGGCTTAATTTTACTCTGTACAAGAAAGCACGGCCGCGACAGCTCGTTCGTGTGTTTCCTGTGTAGCCACCTGCCACTTATTCACAAATATATATATATTCAATGGCTCTTGGTTTAGCTAATTGATGCACAAGGGGGTGTGATTTCACCTGGGATGTAATGAATACTTCCCCTTGGCCAAATGTTAATATTACTGCTGCCCCTCCCAATAAAAGGTATTTCACACAGCCCCTTCGATAATCACTACGTTTATCTGTCAAAATAATTAGTGACATTGCACCAGTCTTGTTGCAAAAAAAAAAAGTCCCCGCTGGAATGTGACCCAGCACATTTGGTCGCGTTGCGTTGCAGCAAGTCCCACCACCCTCTAATCGCAAACTCAGCTGTATCCGCAGCATCAGGCTAAGTTTTTTGGTAATATTGTACTTTTTTAGGTGTTTCAAATCGACTTTTCATGCCCTTGGTTCCTTTTCCCTTCATTTGGTAAAAGAGCTGGCCAGACGGCGATGTGTGGTTGTCGCATAAACAAAAGATCTGGTTTGATTTAGAAAACAAGAAGAAATAAAATAAGCTGTACAAAATAATAAATCACAAGATGAAAGCTAGAACGCCAAAGGCAGCCACGGCAAAACTGACACGCTGGGCGGCAACGCCATTGGTGGCAACACCAGACGAGCCTGAATCGGTGGTTTCATTAGGAGCAGTGGAGTCGCTGGGGCTTGAGCCGTTGCAGTCGGCACCACTGCAATCGGAGCTGGAGCCCGAGGTGTTGGAACCAGTGCTTGTGCTTGTGCTTGTGCTTGTGCTTGTGCTTGTGCTTGTGGCAGAGGTCTCAGACAGCGTAGAGCCTGCCGGCGAATTAGGGGTATTAGAGCTGGCGTCAGTTTCGCTGGTGATTTTGTCGGGTGGGCAAGAAGTTGTGGTCACGGTGTAGATACGCGTCGTGGTGGTTGTGCGCCCGTTGGAGGTAAAAGTGGCTGTTTCAGTGACGGGGATGGTCTGCGTGATGATCGTTGTCTGCTCAGTGTTCTCAGAGCCAGGGTGGCTCTGCGAAGCTGGCGAGGTCGGAGCACTGGTCACGCTCGTAGCGGTAGTTGGGGCGGAACTCGAGTCAGTGGCAGCTTTATCGGAGGACACCCCAAGGCTTGTCGAGGAACTGCCTGGGGTAGTGCTCTCTAACGATGTGGGGGTGCCAGGGACAGTGCTCACAGTCTCAGTCGGGGGTACAGTAGCAGTAGTGGCAACGGATTCTTTAGTAGGAGTACCAGAACTAGAGCTGGATGCAGAGGAAGTAGAAGCAGAGGAGCCCGCAGGAGGCACAGTGCCGCTAGAGCTCGAGGAAGAGCTCAAAGGCGGTACAGCGCTACTGGAGCTAGCAGTGCCGTGGCTCGACGGCGGCACAGATCCAGAGGCAGAACTAGACGAAGCACTGCTCGAAGAATGCACAGAGCTGCTCGAGCTACTAGAGCTGCCAGTGGGAGGCACAGAGCTGCTAGAGCTGCTAGAGCTGCTCGAAGGGGGCGCAGAGCTACTGGAGCTACCCGAAGGAGGCACAGGGCTACTAGAGCTGCTCGAGGAAGAAACAGCACTGCTGGAGCTGCTAGACTTGCTTGGAGGAGGAACAGAATTGCTGGAGCTGCTGGAGCTGCTCGAAAGAGGCACAGAGCTGCTGGAGCTGCTCGACGGAGGAGCAGAGCTGCTAGAACTGCTTGAGCTGCTAGAGCTGCTCGAAGAAGAAGCAGAGCTGCTAGAGCTGCCGGTGGGAGGCACAGAGGTACTAGCGCTGCTCGAAGGAGGCACAGAACTGCTAGAAGTAGAGAAAGAGCAGTCAGGCACTGACTCGGTCGAGCTCGTGCTGGAAATAACCGAGCGCGAGCTAGATGAGCTCACAGAGCTGCTACTAGCTGACGAGCTTGAAGGTGCTGAAGTCGAGTTCACAGGAGTGCTGGAGGAAGTCAAGCTAGAAGTAGTGCTGTTCACAGCAGTGCTGGAAGGAGGCGCACTAGAGGTAGTAATGTTGTGGCATCCATCCAAGTCCCTGCAGATGGGAACCGACTCGGAGCTCGAGCTCGACGCAGAGCTTACAGAAGTGCTCGAAGAAGGCACGCTAAAAGAAGTGCTGTTCACAGGAGTGCTAGAAGGCGGCACGCTCGAGGTAGTAGTGTTGCAGAGGGGCACGGACTCAGAGCTTGACGTGCTGTTGACAGGGGTACTCGAGGGAGGTGCGCTCGAGGTAGTGGTGTTGCAGAGTGGCACAGACTCAGAGCTCGAGGTAGTGCTGTTGACAGGGGTACTAGAGGGAGGCACAGTAGTGGAGTTGGAAGTAGCGCTAGTGGTGCTGTTCACAGGAGTGCTCGAGGGAGGCGCGCTCGAGGTAGTAGTGTTGCAGAGTGGCACAGACTCAGAGCTCGACGTACTGTTGACAGGGGTGCTCGAGGGAGGCACAGTAGTGGAGTTCGAAGAGGCGCTAGTAGTGCTGTTGACAGGAGTACTAGACGGCGGCACGCTCGAGGTAGTAGTGTTGCAGAGGGGAACAGACTCAGAGCTTGATGTGCTGTTGACAGGGGTACTAGAGGGAGGCACAGTAGTGGAGTTTAAAGTCGCGGTAGTAGTGCTGTTCACAGGCGTGCTCGAGGGAGGTGCGCTCGATGTAGTAGTGTTGCAGAGTGGCACAGACTCAGAGCTCGACGTGCTGTTGACAGGGGTACTAGAGGGAGGCACAGTAGTGGAGTTGGAGGTGGCACTAGTAGTGCTGTTCACAGGCGTGCTCGAGGGAGGTGCGCTCGAGGTAGTGGTGTTGCAGAGGGGAACAGACTCAGAGCTTGACGTGCTGTTGACAGGGGTACTAGAGGGAGGCACAGTAGTGGAGTTGGAAGTAGCGCTAGTGGTGCTGTTCACAGGAGTGCTCGAGGGAGGTGCGCTCGATGTAGTAGTGTTGCAGAGTGGCACAGACTCAGAGCTCGACGTACTGTTGACAGGGGTGCTCGAGGGAGGCACAGTAGTGGAGTTCGAAGTGGCGCTAGTAGTGCTGTTGACATGAGTACTAGACGGCGGCACGCTCGAGGTAGTAGTGTTGCAGAGGGGAACAGACTCAGAGCTTGATGTGCTGTTGACAGGGGTACTCGAGGGAGGCACAGTAGTGGAGTTTAAAGTCGCGGTAGTAGTGCTGTTCACAGGCGTGCTCGAGGGAGGTGCGCTCGATGTAGTAGTGTTGCAGAGTGGCACAGACTCAGAGCTCGACGTACTGTTGACAGGGGTGCTCGAGGGAGGCACAGTAGTGGAGTTCGAAGTGGCGCTAGTAGTGCTGTTGACATGAGTACTAGACGGCGGCACGCTCGAGGTAGTAGTGTTGCAGAGGGGAACAGACTCAGAGCTTGATGTGCTGTTGACAGGGGTACTCGAGGGAGGCACAGTAGTGGAGTTTAAAGTCGCGGTAGTAGTGCTGTTCACAGGCGTGCTCGAGGGAGGTGCGCTCGATGTAGTAGTGTTGCAGAGTGGCACAGACTCAGAGCTCGACGTACTGTTGACAGGGGTACTAGAGGGAGGTACAGTAGTGGAGTTGGAGGTGGCACTAGTAGTGCTGTTCACAGGAGTGCTAGAAGGTGGCACGCTAGAGGTGTCATTGGTGGAGCAGTAGGGGATGGACTCAGAGCTCGAGGTAGTGCTGTTGACAGGGGTGCTCGAGGGAGGCACAGTAGTGGAGTTCGAAGTGGCGCTAGT